>JAAGNO010015356.1:50750-66467 GCA_033439905.1 Ceryle rudis
AGATCCTCTGTTGGTGCACAAGGTAAGTTAGGTAAGTTCAATTCTTCTAAGTGTCAGAGGTCAAGGGCTCAGGGTGACTTTGAGTCGCAAGGTGTCAGTTGCTCGTAGAGATCCAGCCATGGTTGCTACCAGGATGAAGGCTGTTGTTAGAAAAACTGTGGGCACGCAAACAGAGGCCCCATGCAAACATATGGATGTCCAGGTTTCTGGCTGCAGAAAGTGCCGGAGCCTGGCACTTGCAGCGCAGGAGAGCGGAGACAGCGCTTGTGTCAGATGTGAGCAGGTGGAGGATCTGCTCAGCCTGAGGCTGAGCTGAAGGATGAAGTGGAGAGGTTGAGGAGTATCAGGGAGTGTGAGAGAGAGATTGACTCGTGGACCCACTCCTTGAGAGAAAGGAAAGAGGCTGAGGCCCCACATAAATCAGAAGATCCCCTCCCCTCTTGTCACCAGGCAGTAGGAGGGGACCTCAGAGAAGAGGAGGAATGGAAACGGGTCCCTGCTCAGGGAAGGAGGTGAATCCCCTCCCGGCCTCCCCCACCTTCCCAGTTACCCTTGCAGAACAGGTATAGGGTCCTGCAGGAGGAACTGGCTGTTGGAGAGGAGGATGGTTCACCCAGGCCAAGAATGCCAGAAAGACAAAGTCACCATAGACTGTTCATTGTTGTGGGTGACTCTCTACTGAGGGGGGCAGAGGGGCCAAGATGCCGTCCTGACCCACTACACGGGGAAGTCTGCTGCCTCCTTGGGGCACAGGTTAGGGATCTGGAGGACAAATTTCGTGCCCTAGTAAACCCGTCTGATTATTACCCTCTCTTAGTGTTTCAGGTAGGTAGTGAAGTGGGTAGAAGGAGCCCAAAATCAATTAAAAGGGATTTCAGAGCCTTGGGAAAGCTGCTTAAGGGATCGGGAATGTAAGTTGTGTTCTACTCTATCCCTTCAGTGGCAATCATGGATGAGAAAATTAATAGGAAAAGACAACAGGTCAACTCATGGCTCTGTGACTGGTGTTATCAGCAGGGCTTTGGGTTTTTTGATCATGGGCTGCTATATGAGACGCCTGGCCTGCTGGTGGCAGGTTGGATGCACCCATCCCAGAGGGGGAAAAGGATTTTGGGGCAGGAGTTGGTGGGACTCGGGGTTATAAACTAGATATGAAGGGAGAGGGGAATAAAACCGGGCTCAATAGGGATGGGCATAAGAAAAGCGTTTGGACTACTGTCCTAATCAAGGTAATTAATGGTGGAACATGGGACAGGAACAGCACAGGGCTCACTGATAGGTTAGTAACTGTGGAAGTGGATATGAAACTAGAATTGAAGGGGGAAGGAAATAAAACCTGTCCCACCAGTAATGAACCTAGGGGTAAAGGACAAAGGATGAGGGTTAAACTAGAATCAAAGGGGGAGGGGGACAAATCCAGGATGGCTAGGGCTAATCCTTGGGGAGACATACCGGTGTTGGAGGCGATATCTGTACCTCGGATCAAGTTCATATATGCCAATGCCCATAGCACGGTCAATAACCAGGAAGAATTGGAAGCTGTTGTGTACCAGGTAAACCATGATATCACTGCCATCAAGGAAACATGGTGGGATGAGTCACATGGTTGGAGTGCTGCAATGGATGGCTATAGGCTCTTTAGAAGGGATAGGCAGGGAAAGAGAGGTGAAGGAGTGGCTTTTTATGTTAAGGAGTTCTTTGACTGCCTTGAATACAAGTTGGTCACTCCAAGGTGGAATGCCTATGGATAAGATAAAGGAGAAGGCCAGTGAGGCTGATATCCTGGTGGGAGTCTGCTATAGACCACCTGGCCAGGATAAAGACACTGATGAGACATTCTTTCAACAAGTTGGAGACAAGTCATGCTCAATTTTGGATCTCTCAGAGGCACATAGTGACCCGATTTCTCTGATAATGCTTTTAGAGACCAACCAGAGGGCATTATGAGCATAAGGTGCTTATCCTACAGCAAATCTCTGGCCTTTGACACTCCCTTATGGACCATCAGCCTGAAATGGGGAATTAAATCCCACACACATAAAGATATTCACAGTCAGCGTATCGGAAACACGGAAACAAATGTTGGCACAAACTTGGATGAAACACCTTCCAGGCGTTGAACATTTTTAGCAGAGACTCGTGCTGTTGAGACATTGAAAACATAAGTAATTTGGGGAATTCCTTCTGTGCTGAGAGCCCTGCCCCAAGATCAAAAGACAAAGCATGATGAGATAGTTGTGTGTTCCAAAAAAATTTACATTGTCCAAGGACTACCATAAGTTTTATAATACTGAAGGTCTACTGGGAACTGCAGGCACACATGGGTGGGAATCAACACCGTTGCTCTTGTCATTTAATGTAGGATTAGAGAGATCTCTTTGCTTTGCATCAGCAATTAAAAAAACCCACTCGACGAATCCTGAAGAGAAATTAGCTGTGATGAAGACAACTGCTCCCATCTAGTAAGAACTGCTTGATCCAAGACAAAAAAAGCCAGACGTGTAAGGGGTATTCCCCTTCCCCACACTTTCAACTTACAAGAGAAGAAAGTCATTGATAAACTTTGGACAAACTTCAGTAAGAAGTGTGTGTGAACCTCATCTGCATTCCCCATCCGACAATACTTTGCTAAAGCTATTCATGAGGGGGTAGTCAGCAACTACATCGGACAAAATGGAATCAGGCAACAGTTCTCCAGACTTGATCCAATGAACACTGAAGTCACCAGGACTCCTCTGGTTTTGGCAAGAGTTATAAAAGTATATAAATCTACAGCAGGAAGCATTTATCCCTATGCTTTTATGTTTCACCTGCGTTTATTATTTGAGATGATACTGTCCATATAGAATTTTAGTTTTCTTTGGCAAATGCAATCACAAGAAGTTGTCACTATAGTCCATACTTTAGCTAAAGAGAACTTGTCCAGAGCTAAAATCCTGAATTCTTCAACTGTAGCTTCGCCCTTGCATCAGCTGCGGGCCACACTGTCTAGGGGTCTGAAAAGCCCTCTATGGGCAGAAGTGCCCATTACTCTGTATGGGATCATATTTTATGTAAACAGTACATAATTTTATTTTTTCTACTACCCACTTTCAAAGAAGAGATCCCAAAACATGCCTCTGCCAAAACACTCCCTGTCAGCAGGTATAATTTCTCCTCTGCTCCTGCCGATTCATAGCATTAGTGTCAAATAAGACAGACCGATTTGGTGTTAGCTGGTGGTATTAAGCTCTAAATAAAGTGAGGGGCCACCTGGCTAACTTAGTTGACAAGGTCAGACCAAGATCCAACATCTGTTCTGGCAGGCCTAGAGAGACACTTCATAGAATCATAGATAATGTTTGATCATGTTTGTTCAGAAACATCTTTATTGAAACTCGAAGGCTGTACAATTTTCATGCTCGACAGCCAACTGCACACAAAAATACAACATACAAGCAAATGCATTTGTCAGCTTAGACAAGCTAAATTTACACTTTATATAAGCATACAGCCTGTGTACTTTGAGAAGCCACTGAGCAAATATGTTTCTCCTCAGGAATTGCCAAACAAATATACACAGAAATGAAAGGAAAACAAAATGAAGATCAGATGCCTGTAGGTGAAGCCATAACCATATGGTAGCTCTGATCTTCCACATGGGGAAAATAAATGGCCTTGTATGTAAGAGTCAAACTCTGTTGAGGAATCACATTCAGAGGCTTACACGTGACATCCTGGTACCATCTAGAGAAGGCAAAAAAAGTATGTTTGGGCAGCAGCCACAATCCACGCTGAAATAATTTGAGGATTCCTGCTTTAGTTGGTTCAGTCAAGACCAGAACCTCATACACGTAACAGTTCTAACTTGAATAGCCCTCAACCTGAGGTTGAGGTCCAACTGGGAAACTGAGTAAAAATACTCAAGTGCACTGGGTGATGCTCCTGCATCCCTCCAGAGACCCAGAGTATTTCTCTGATTGTGCTAATGGTCTTTGGGGCTTATGTTTTTGCTACAAGAGAATGTTTTTCTTGAAGGAGGATTGAGGATTGTTGAGCACATGGGTTGGAGGGTGTGGGGCAAAGAGAAAAATCGTACAGCATTTTTCAGCTAAAAAAGAAATGGGCTTAACCTCACATTAGAGAACAGAATCTTCATACCTGTTAGCAATGCTTTATACAGAGCTTTATGTAGAGTGAAACCCTGCTGCATACACATTTAATAACAAAAATTCCTTTTTTTTTTTTTTACATTTCCCTGTCATTTGTATTCTACAGATTCCTTCTATAAGCTACAAAAGACAAAATAGAAATAAAAGATGTTTGCCCAGTGATCAGCAGCAGAACAATCAAACACAGCTCCTTCACCAACCCCCTGACTCGGATCTTGCGAGAAGGACTGGCAGCAACTTTATCCTTGATATAAAAATGCTATGCATGGTCAGCTCTTCAAACAAGACTCAGAGCTATCTAATCTCAAAACCAAGAAGAAAATAAAGTAATAACAAGCACACAGAAGACCCAGAAATAGGTTCAGTTGCTCAGTACACTAGAAATATTGCCAATAATAGAGCACAGCCACATGCAAGTGCCTGTAAACTTGACTCTTGGGAATTTTATTTGCCTGTGTGGGTTACAACTGGCCTCTGACCGTCCCCATTCAACTCCCCCAAAATCTGAAGGGCACCAAGACCATTTCTATTGTGTGGAAATTTATATTAGGGTAAACAGCAGTACTATGAGTACTGAGTGGAAAAAAACCACTGTTTGCAATCTACAATTTGCCCAACAGCAGAAAAGCTTTCTACTCCTCCTCATATTCACTAGAAAGAAAACAGAATTTATGAACATCCAAGCTGTTCCGGTTTAAGGACTCACCCCAGGCAGAGAAATAGCAGTTTATGCAGGGGACAGTTAGGAAAGGACAGAAGATACACGAGTGAAGACCCCAATCACTCCTAATGTCAGCAGAAGGTGCTTCAGTTTCTCTGTTATTCAGCCCTTTGGTATTATCTGTAGTATTTATTTCAAGCTCCAGTAAGTTTTATTTATTAAGGTGATCACACAACTAAGGTGTCTTAAAAGTACAGCTTCTTCCTGGCTTCAGGAAGAAGAGATTTAATCAGATTAATCTTAATACCTTTTCAGTATGCAGTTTAATAACCACCTGATAACATTCTTCCAGGAAGTTAAAGATCAGGCCTCTCTGCTTTTACAGACAGATTTAAACCCCTAGAGAGGATGTTGAAAAGCTCAGCACTCTACTTGAATCTGGTCCTTTACCACTATTGTAACAACGTGCTTATCTAGTTTCTCAGTGCCAAATGATGAGCTCTTTTTCACTTGCTAGAAATTAACTTCCAAGTGCATTTCTGCTAGAAATTAACTTCCAAGTGCATTTCTACCATGAAAAGCAAAGGCTGCAGGACGAATCATCATGTGCCTAGCTACAAACACAATCCTTTTGTCAATATAAAATAAATCTTTCCTAGAGAAGATCGAATATGCATATATACTGATAACTAGAAACAATATCCGCCCTTTCCCACCTTTTAGGCAATCCAAAAATGCAAACCAAAGTGATTCAGACAGGTCTCCTCTTTCTCTTATTTGAGGAGCTAAATCCCTGTTTGATGGAGAGGAATATGCAAGTGACACAGTCTGTGGTGGCCTGAGACACCTTTGCCCGACTCTTTAGCTGCCTGGTTAATGTTATCAAGATGAATGAGCCTGAGTGAATGAATAAACAGTACTGACTGAAGCCTTTCCCAAACAAACAAAAAAAAACCCCCACGCATTCCTATCTGTGAAAGGAAGGTCCTCAATGAAGCAAAGCACTGGCAGGCAGCTACTTTTCACCCTGCTCTGTCTGCTCATTTTAACTGTGGAAGCGGTCCAGGAACTACTGGAAGGGGTGGATGAGGACAGGGCTTGCAGTATTTCTTTTTTTGCATCAGAGGCATTTTGGAATTTATACCTGTAAAACAAAGATGGGAAGGAGAGAAAATAGAGAGATATTTAATTTTGAGTGAAGAACGGCACATAACTTTAATATCTGAAGCTGAGCCATGTTTGTACAGGCAGGCTTAGATTATCAATGGTCTGAAAATATAAAAGGATGTGATGGCAAAATTTCTTTCTCTTCGTGAGATTGTTGGAGGTCACCCATTCCCAGCAGCACTTTTTTCCCCCCTGTACCAAGGGTGTACGATCACTGAAAGTCAGATTGCTGCTGCTCAAAGTTCCCACAGTCAGATGAAGGTCTTCAAAGACACAGGGGTAGTATTCTTTCTCTCTCTCTCCAGAGCTCAAGTCCCACAATTAACAAATTACACATCATGTTCCCTTTACTATCATCACATTCACCATCTTTCCCGGAAAGAAGCCACAGGATGACATTGGCTTGAAACATTTGCTTTCTGAAGCAGTAACAGTTTCTGATGGAAGAATAAAGTTCTAGGAAATCAGTGGGTTTGCTCCAAAAGAAATATGGTTAAATTATACCCCTCCTTAAGCTGTACAGCTTCCCCTGGACTCACACCTAACCCAAAGAACGGCACAGAGCAATGCTGAAAAATGGTCAGTGCACTTTGCCTGCCGACTGTGTAAAGCAAGTAACATTCCCCTAGAAAAGAGAGCAACATGGAAGCACAATTCCCCCAGCAATCTCATAACAGCCATACAAAACCAAGCCAACACTGCACAATTCCAGTCCAAAACTGCATCTGAAACAAAACACTGTGTTCAGCTTTAGGGCGATTAGTGCATTAGGCCTAAGTTTTGACATCTGCAGTAAGAGTCAAAAGGGATTCAGATCAAATGTTTTCATAAAGGCAGATCTGTAAGAGACAGTCATATGCAGCAGACAGGTGCTCCCTGTACAAAATCAAATAAACAGCAATGTCTGACCTGGAAAAAGGTTGTCTGGAGCAAGGGACAAGGTGGTTACAGTGAGTAACCATCTGGAGTGCTCAGCCAACCAGGGAAGAGTCTAACAGGGGACAAGCAATGATTGTCAACTACTATTTGGTCTGCAACAGTGGAAGGCATTTCAGGCTACCTTTGTACAAGATCTCTGCAGTGAATTTACAGGTTTTAAGGGAGTGCTTCCTTTGTACTTCATTCTCCCTCTCAGCACAGTACTTTCAAATTGCTCTGTGAGACCAGTATCATTGTACTTGACTCATGGAAAACACCAGCCTGCTTTCAAAGGAATGTTCTCTTTGGAAGCACTTTTTAATGAGAGATTTCATGCCTGTTGCATGAAAAAAAAAGCCTGAAACACCTACTATTTTGTCAGAGAGTGGAAGGTATGTCAGATTGAAAAGTAATAGAACCATAGAATGTTAGGGGTTGGAAGGGAGCTCAGGAGATTGAGTCCAACCGCCCTGCCAGAGCAGGACCACAGAATCTAGAATAGCTGTGGTCATCACATGAGATCTCAGTACTTTGGAGAGGTTATAGGTTCAGCCAGGTAGGACACATGATCTGTCTCAGGCCAAGACAGCCAGACAAGGGCCACTTCTGTGCATCCAGCATTGCATTCACTGATCCATCCACTGTGGCTGCTGGGGATCATTCATAGCCAGTCCTCAGTTGCCACTACACCTGCCAATTAAATAAGAAAGGACCCCCAAATATCTATAACCTCACAGGCATAATTCTGCAGTGCGTTCACTCTGATACCAATGGGATTTTACCTATAAAACAAAGCCCATGATTCAGCACTGGGAGACTGGAAAGGAAGGAAAGTCACCAGCTAATGGAAAACTGCAGAGAAACACAAGGATTTCCACCTAGCTTACCTAAATATAAAAAGGAATAAAGCATTTAATGTACTGTATAATCTGGAATGAATCTGCTGGGAACTTCAAATTAGTAAATTTATGACAAAAAGATTACAAGATGGTAAATAAGTAAGAAAGAGACTATTTTAGATCTTTTTGTTTGTTTATTTTTACGTTTAAATTTTAATGAAAGTTGTCAGCTAGCCATTTTAATGAATTTTGAAACTTAAGATTTAAAATGTTGTTATTCTAAAGACCATACCTAATCCTTTTACCCTAGACTTGTTCACCATTTTGCCTTTTTTTTTCACTGGGGTCTCACTGAAACCAGAGATCCTATAGACATATAGAAAGAAGCAAACTGAGTGTTTGCGGACTAGTGGTGTCAAATCACCATAGTAAGGACAGATGAAAGTGGATGAGATTGCCAAAACTATCATTTTTATACAGTGAAAGCACCGATATGATGGCAGAAATTCCTCTCTTTGTGCAGGAAATATTCCTTTTGCTATCAAGAGGAGCTCTAAGGAGAGCTGGAAAGTTAGAATTAATTCTTTCATTAAGCATCTGAACAAGAAGTTAACTCCCAGCTGACTTACTCCCTCCTTGCATTATCTTGTTCCAGAGCCAAGCAAATGAAGATGGTTGCAGCCTTATGCAGGTACACAGAGTGTTTTGAGTAAGCAAAAAGTTACACAGGCAGGGAATAGAATCATAGAATATTAAGCTTGTAGCTGGAAACATTTGCACGTGACTACCAGTTCACAAAGAAATTAAAAACAACAGTGAGGATTGGTTTTCTGAAAGGACAATTGTATCATCTGAAGCTCTCGTCTAGAATGTGTCCACTTTAAAAAGCAACAGAATGTTTTTCTCACTTTGAAGGCAATGGCTTTCCTGTATTACCCCTTAGAATAAATGCTCTCAAAAGACTACAGGGGGCTTTCTCCTTCCACTCCATTTAGACAGGGAATGCTTTTGGCTAGACAGGGCTTCCAAGTACTTCAATGCAAGTAGACTTGACTTGTGCAGGCTGTAGACACCCATATTTAGGACAAATTTGATCTCAGGTAACTCTTGTTCCTGGAAGGGCTGGGGCTTCAAAACTTGATTTTTTTTTGAATTTACAGAATCACACTTTGGTTGATCTCTCAAAATATGGAGATGGATGCAGTCACATATAGCTAGTGATGGAGCACAGCAAGGCAAAGCCACCATAAAACTGCACTTTTATAGCTCCTGTTCTTATCAGCGAGGAACTATGCAATGATACTCTTCTTCCCGCCCTGAAGAGTAAAACCTTCTACAAAGCAGGAACTGATATGAACACTTTATGCTTTCATTAGACTAGTTCATATTCCTCTTGATTGCTGTACACTGTGATTGATTCTCTTTTGTTTTTTCCCAACCCAAACACTCAATAAGGTAATTGGGAAAAGAGAACGATTTCTCAGTGGTACAATGAAGATAATACTCACCTTCATGGAAAATTCTGTGAAGTTTGCAAGCAGAAAAACCTCTAAGTGCTGTGATTTACCTATAATGATTACCTAATTAATGTAATGAAACTGTAAATTTTACCTTTATGAAGGTCTTCTTTGTGTTTGGACAGTTTTAAGCAGCAGATCCTTTTAACCTTCTGACCTAAGGGTGAAAAATAATACATAACCAGTGGAGACAGGGAATGTACATAGCTGATTTTGACATCTGTGCATCGCTTTGTCCCTGGAATAGAACAGGAATTAATTTGTTCTTTCCCATCTTTACTAGGAGATAAGCCAGATGTGTTTTTACACCTTGAAATGTCACATGTTGGCAGGATATACTAGCAGGAAATTCCAGGTGTCTTAAGGTAAGAAAGAGACTGTGTGCTCTTTTTATAGTTACATCACTTAATGAAAACATAAAAGATTACCAAGAGGGAAAAAAAAAAAAAAAAGAAAAAAAAAAAGAGAGTACTTCTGTGTCTGTATGCACAGGAGTGTAGAATACATTGTTATGGACAAGCAAAGCCATTTAATTATTACCCCTCTACTAGACCTAAATAAGTGAGCTGTTGATTGCACTTGACACATCATATGCTGGACACATTTAAAAGGAAAAGAAAGGTTGACTCTGGAGCAGAAAGGACAGAGGTAGGTGATTTCTCATCAGCAAAATCTCACACAGGCTCAACATTTTTGAAAATCCCAGTGACACAGTTCTGCACCCAAGGCTGGTTAG
Source organism: Ceryle rudis (assembly GCA_033439905.1). Taxonomy (NCBI): domain Eukaryota; kingdom Metazoa; phylum Chordata; class Aves; order Coraciiformes; family Cerylidae; genus Ceryle; species Ceryle rudis. The sequence goes on from JAAGNO010015356.1 coordinate 60,740, forward strand.
TGATGGTGGCTGCTCTAGCATCTCAGAGCTTTGAGGTGTCCTGGAACCATCATTTCATTCTGATCTAACAGGTTTCACATAAAAGGCACATTCATCTTGCACACCCAAGCACTTCTACTTTCCTATCCGTGTGTTTTAAGGACAAGCGACAGCATCTATTTTACACTTCCTTGTTCACTCACCCCCACCACAGGTCTGGCAAACAGCCCTACCACCCGGAGCAGACTCTGGTAAATGAGAAAACTTGGCAGCTGACTTGACTAGTTTGAAAAACAGATTCCACAGGTTTCTCCACGCTCATATTTACACATAAAATTATTCTTGTGAGGTTTCTAGGAAATATGTAGCATTGTAAATCTGCTATTTCCAACCTTTTGGACATTTAGCTTATTTGGTTTTCCTTATCATTATCATTTCCTTATCCTTATTCATTCTCTGCATCTTGTGTAAAATAAACACTGTGGAACAATCACGGTGGGTCTCCCAAGATTTACAACATCAAATCTGAACAGGTAAGTCTAAAAGTTACACCTTTCAGTTTTAAAATCCTACTAAAACTAAAACTAAAATCCTGTAAATCCAGAATTACATCTCCAGAGATTTGATGATAGATAGATAGATAGATAGATAGATAGATAGATAGATAGATAGATGAAAACCCCTTGTTTTTAAGAATTTAACTGCTCTGTGAATTTGGGTGCTTTGGAATACTGAAAAAAAGTCATTATCTTGTGGCACTCAGTTACAGTAATTGAAGTGTGGAGTATCAGTAGTGAAAAGAAAGAAGGAAAGGAAAGGGGAAAAGAAAAAAAGAAAAAAAAGAAAAGAAAAGAAAAGAAAAGAAAAGAAAAGAAAAGAAAAGAAAAGAAAAGAAAAGAAAAGAAAAGAAAAGAAAAAGTCAAGACTGATTGAAAGTCAGAAGAGCCACTTTAACCTGTTTTACTATTCTATAAAGAACTTCTCATTTGCTCCAGTTCTGGTGACCTGTTCCCTTGTTCCTTAAGGGTAGAAATCTTCTCCATTAATGTTTCTCACTCTTCAGAAAATATAGTATTTTTATATTGGTAGACAATTACCTACTAGAAAACAGTAACAGGAATATTTTTTAAGAGGAATGGATTTCAGAACACAGATTAAGGTAAAAATTAATTATGCTACACGCAACAGGCAGCAACAGAGAGGAAACGTTGCTGTGCAAAACAAAGTATTGATATGCAACCACATTCTGTAGGCTAAGTCCTATCCTACACTCATTCTCTCCTTTCCAGTTGTTAAGCTGTTTGTTTACTTAAAATCAACACAAAGAATAAGCAAAGAGGAGGAAAAGAGAGGAGACAACTGTGTCAGAATATACTGTACCTTCTGCAGTAAAGGGACCGAGACACAAAAGAAGGACAAACAAAAAGCCACACAGTGCCAGGAGCTTCATCCTTTCAACTAGTCAGGAGGTGTCTTCAAGAAGGCTGAAGCAGCATTCTGGTCTGACTCCAGTGCAACCTTACCTTTTTATAAGGCAGATCGAAAGGAATGCTGCATTCAGAATGGGTGGAGATTTGGCCTTTGTATTACACTTCCTATTACGAAAAGCAGTTTACTCAAAATCAGGCAGCAGTTAACCACATTAGAGTGTCCTACCAGGTAAAACATAGCACCTGGCTTGGAGTATTAAAGTATATAGAGATGCTCCAATGCAGAGTGTTTGTCCTGTGGTTCACAGCAGCCTCCTTAGGTGATCTTGAGTGCTTCTTTGAATGCTTGGAAAGGCAGAGAGAGCAGCTGAAATGAAGGTGTGTGGACAGTGAAGTGGAACTGAAAAGGGAAACCAAACCCAGAGTGTTTAAATCAAAGCAATTGCAAAGGTCTTAACATAATTAACAGTACACCTGGTTAAGCAGCCAATTTCTGAGTTTATTATTAACTTCTCGGTGTCTATTATATCTAGATAATTAAGTCTGTTACAGAGATTCCAGTTAACAATTAAGATAAAGAAGTCCATCAAATTCAACACAGTATCAAGGTTCAGAGAGCATGCAGAACCTAGTTCTCACAACTTATTCTGATGAGATTTTGGTCTCAAATACCAGAAGATGCTGTGAGCTAGGTACGCAGCCTTAAGAGCTGGGAGCACTACTGTGAAGCCACTCAGACTTAGAATGGGCAGCAGGACAGAAAGCTTCGCTCTGGTGTACGTACACTGCCCTCTCCTTGACTTCAGCAAGGCTTTTGGCACTGTCTCCCATAACATCCTTGTGGTCAAGCTGAGGAAGTGTGGGTTAGAAGAGTCTGGACAGTGAGATAAGAACTGGCTGAACAATAGAGCTCAGAGGGTTGTAAACCAGTGGTGCTGAGCCCAGCTGGTGACCGGTAAGTGGTGGTGTTCCCCAGGGGGTCAGTTCTGGGTCCAGTCTTATTCAACATCTTCATCAATGACTTGGATGAAGGGATAGAGTGTACCCTCAGCAAGTTTGATGATATGAAACTAGGAGGAGTGGCTGACACATTGGAAGGCTGTGCTGCCATCCAACGAGATCTGAACTGACTGGAGAGCTGGGTAAAGGTAAACCTAATGAAGTTCAACAAGAGTAAGTAGAGAGTCCTACACCTGGGGAGGAACACCACCATGCACTGGTACAGGCTAGGGGTAGACCCACTGGAAAGCAGCCCCATGGATAAGGACCTTGGCATCCTGGTGGACAATAAATTATCCATGGAGCAGCAATGTGCCCTTGTGGCCATGAAAACCAACGGTATCCTGGGGGGGCATAAAGAAGAGCGTGGCCAGAAGGTCAAGAGAGGTTCTCTTTCCCATCTACTCCTCACTAGTGAGACCACACCTGGAGTATGGTGTTCAGTTCTGGTCTCACCAGTTCAAGAGGGACAGGGAAATACTAGAGAGAGTCCAATGGAGATGATGAGGGGACTGGAACATCTCTCTTCTGAGGAAAGACTGAGAGCCCTGGGGCTGTTTAGCCTGCAGAAGAGAAGCCTGAGGGGAAATCTTATTAATGTTTACAAATACCTGAAGGGTAGTAGAAGGGGCCAGGGACAAGAGGTAATGGCAGCAAGGGGAAACACGGGAAGTTCCACCTCAACACAAGGAGAAACGTCTTTACTGTGAGGGTGACAAAGCTTGGAAAAGGCTGCGCAGGGAGGTTGTGGAGTCTCCTCCTCTGGAGGCCTTCAAGACCCACCTGTCTTTGTCCCTGTGTGGCCTGCCCTGGGTGTTCCTGCCCTGGCAGGGGGTTTGGGCTCAATGGTCTCCAGAGGTCCCTTCCAACCCCTACCATTCTATGATTCTGTGATCCATCCCCCCAAATTTCAAAGGTTTCAAGTTTCAGGTTTTGAATTTGGCTTGTTTCTTGCACTGGATCAACAACCTTCCACATCAGGTCACCCCTTTATCTGCCAATGTTAACCTGAAAAGCTTAAGTCTACATTCTCATCAAGCAATACCTAAATATTGTGAAAACTGATAATGCCTGACAGTGTTTGCCTGCCAAGGCTGGCATTAGAAGGCTCTAGGATCAAATCACTATCAACATTTGCTACAGATAGTATGATCTTCAAAGTGCTTTATGAACAGCCCTGCATCACCATTAACGCACTTCAATTGCTCAGACTGTAGTAAGGTTTTTAGTCCACATCACTGCTTAGCTTCACAGAAAGTACTTTTACACTTCAGTCACTGCAGAAAAAAATGAATGGGACAACAGTGTCAATTTTATTGATGGCTTCTTTTGAACAGCAGAAACATGGATGTAAGCCCTCATCATTTTTTACCAGTTAGCACAAAATTGATCCTTTAATTTGTAGAGAAGTTCTGTACTCCTCTTTAAAAGGGGAACAGTCATTACTATTAGTAAAGTAGATTCTGTCGGTTAAATGTTAAATGTATAAAAAGAACTAGTTACATAAAATACATAAGCTAAAACCGCTCCTGTAATCTAGAAGCATTATAGAAAGGACTTTTTGACATGGAAACATCTCTGTGGTCCATTTTATTAACTGGATCAACTCTACAGTTTCAAGTGCACTAACAGAAATAGCTTTGAGCACACAATGAAATCTAGGCTAATAAAAACACAATCTCTTCAGCCTGGGTTTCCTCAAATAATCTTTTCCATTCCATCAACAACTTTCCATCTTAGCAGACCAAGGTCAATTTGTTACCAAAGAACTTCAAAACTTGCCTTTTTTTTTTTTTTTTTTTTCAGTTACACAGCACAGCACATCCTGCTCCAATTCAGGAAAACCTTTGACTGTATTTCTGTCCAGTCTTGACCAGGAAAGCACTCACTTGATTTTAACAATATGGCAAGTGACTTTCCTGTAAAGTGTGTTAACCTACACCAAGATCTTGAGGTGGAAATTCTCAGTTTTCTAGGCTAAGCAATACTCTTGTGAAGATGTGAGAACACCACATTCTCTCATAGAGAAAAAGAGATTTTAGATAGGACATACAGCTTCCCAAACTATTTTCATTCTTCCACATATTAAGTCAGATTTTATGAATTAAATGGAATAAAAGCAGGCTAGATGGGAATTCACTGGCAGCAAAAGTATTCCAAAACATAAGAAGGAAAGATACAGGCAGGCAAGTTGTGCTGGAGGTCTAGCACAGCTTGCAGCCCTTGCAATTTACTGGTGGCGAAATGCAACAGGAAAATGGACAGTTTTCTGCTGGTTTTGTTACATCTTTTCTTTCAAAATATCTAGTGAGAGATTTTGGGCAGTGACGATCTTGCTGCATATACCAAATATCCGCACAGATAGCACAGAACAAGTAGGTACGATCTTCTCAAGGAAAAAAGACAACCAAACAAAAACCAACCTGAACTGAACACATAAAGCAGAGCTGGGAAATTTAAAGGGCTAGTCAGCCTACTATGCTAAGGTTTGATGAAGATCTGGAATGTGAATAAGGCATGTAAAGGAATAGGTAGGAATAATTTTTCTGCAGCATTCAACCAGGCTGTCAGAATGGTGGTAAACACTGAAGCTAGTACGTATCTCAGTGACTACAGTATTTTATCTCCATTACACTCTCTGAGAAAGTTCTAGGCAAGCTCATGTATACATGATGACATGGGAAAATATAGGACAATAATTACTATCACAAAAGGAGTCTAGATAGAAGCAGTTAATAGTTTCTCAGTATGGCTCCTGTAATTAGAAAGTGAAAAACAATATATGCCTAATTCCACAGAACTCAACCTACTGCTCTTTTAAATCTGGAATCAAATACCACTTGAAGATTTAAGTCTTTAATTGTTCTACATAGTTAAGGCTCTGAAAACCTAGGAAATGAAAATATCCTAAATTTTCTTCTTCTTAAACTCAGTGCAGCTTTTTCTACAGAGTTGATTCCATTATGTTTTTTCGTAGTTTTTTTTGTGTGCGTGTTTGGGTTGGGGTTTGTTTGTTTTTGTTGTTGTTTTTTTAAATAATCCCAGGTTCTACTGAAATATCTGGGAAAGCTGGGGCAACAATGGATGGAATGTGTGGAATCTGAAAGTAAGAATGGAAATAACGTGTTTTCCCCATAATGTGTTTTAAGATTGCTCACTACATATGCTTCTAATTGAATGTTTGGCATTTTTAGACAAAAATTGCACACTGAACATGACTGAAAGCCGACTTTCACACCACCCCCCCCCCCACAAAAAAAAACACAAAATCGACTATCACAAATTAAAACAAAAAAAAAGCAAAAGATATTGTGAAGAAA
>JAAGNO010015357.1:0-14238 GCA_033439905.1 Ceryle rudis
TTCTTAAAGACAGAGCTTTAAAAAAAAAATTAAGTATAAAAAGTTTGCAAACTATGGTGACATAGTCAAATTTTTTAATGTTTTCTCTTTGTTGGTTTTTGGTTTGGTTTGGTTGTTTGTTTATTTTTTACTGCATGGCACAGCATAACAGGCTGCTCTTTAGATGTACCACAGACTTTCTGTAAATAATGAGCGTCTGTTTTCTACTGAAACTGTGACCCAACATTATAAGTCATATGTTTGCAAGTAATTCATAACAAGTTATTATAGTTTATTTCTGTTTATATGCTGCCTGTAAATAAACATGTACTTCATGGGTGAATTTCATTAAAAAAACCCCAAACAACCAAATTAATTCAGGTCTCCATTTCACATATGAGCCATTACCCTGTTATTTGACAAATTGTGTGTAGAAACTGCTGATCAGTAGCTTGTGAAGTATATCCAGTTTTAAAAATTTGTATTTTGTAAGTCCAGATGTTTTAACACAGTCGTAGAATGCATTTATTTTATTTAATGAACAAAAATATCATAATGAGATTGCATCTGTTAATAATGTTGTATAGGTATGATAGTTTATTCCTAGAAATATTTGTAAATAGACAGGTAAAATAAATTTTATATTAGCATTCATGCCAGTGAATTAATTTGCTCATTATTTGCAGCAAGCAGAGCAAAGGTGCAAACACAGTCAAAGCAAATGCAATTAAATTGAAAAATTTGGAGAAACTGTGGTATTGATACAAGTGCACTTAGGAAAAAAGTCTTCAAAGGTTATTTGTTAAAAAAAAAATATTTTATTGACCTTACAAAATCAAAGGCATAGCTATTCATCTGTCTGCCACAGGGGAGCAGGACGGAGATGGCAGATCTTTAAGGTCGTTTTCCACAGAACCCAAGAGGTCTAGATTTCCAGATGTCAGAAATCAGGCAAAGAAGGCAAGAAAGCAGCATGGCTGCATCAAGACCTGATGGTGTGTCAAGACCTGCTGGTCAAACTAAACACCAAGAAGGAACAGCACAGGCAGTGGAAGCAGGGACAGGTATCCTGGGAAGAGTATATACTGACACTGCCCAGTTTTGTAGGGATGGGTTCAGGAAGGCCAAGGCACGGTTGCAGCTGAACTTGGCAAGGGATGAAAAGAATAATAAGAGATGTGTCAGCCAGAAAAGGAAGGTCAAAGAAAGTCTACCCACCCTGACGAACAAAACTGGCAAGCATGTAACAACAGACAAGGAGAAGGCTGAGATACTCAATAAATTTTTTGCCTCAGCCTTCAGTGGCAAGCTCTCTTCTCACACCTCCTGAGTCGATGGACTGCAAAACATGGAGGGGTGGAACAAAATCCCTCCCACTGTAAGAGAAAATCGGGTTCATGACCACTTGAGGAACCTGAACATACATAACTCTATGGGACTTGTTGAGATGCATCCCAGAGTCCTGAAGGAACTGGCTGATAAAGCTGTCAAGTTGGTATTTGGAGAGCCATGACAGTCGGGTGAGGTTTTTGGAGACCTGAAAACGGGGAATATTGCCATCTTGGGTCACTGGGAGAATAGCACACTGTGAGTGAGAACTGTTGTTTACCACGGGACCAGTCTAGCAGTTAAGCAAGGGGTCATCAGAAAAACAGTTAGGAAGTTATCCTCCCAAATGGATCAGTATTGACAGTCAGAGAAAACAGTTTAAGATTAGATGGAGGCCCATGACTGGGAATAGGTGGATGTCTACTGCTTTCCTGACTAAAAAACCACAAATCTTTTAATTACTTCGGTATAACTGTCTCCCTTGGAAAAAAAGATTTAAGAGAGACACCAATGTATTCGATACACAGAAGGACTACTTCCTTGGAGGAAAGAGATGTGCTTCCAAGAGGCTAGATTTAAAGCAGAGTTTTATCTAAAATATAAAGTATGAGATAATTTATGACCTAACGCCGTAACCTCTACTGGAAGGCAGCACATGAAGACAGGATGTTACATGTGGGTACTGCAGTACAAATCCAGCTCAGGAAAAGCACCAATAAGTAATGCAGACCATGTGCTACACCATACCATCTCACAATGCCCCTGCAGTTTCTCGAGGAAGGCTCACTTTCCCCCTGGAAAAATCACAATTCATTGGCAGATTTATTTTACTATTGAATCTCTAATGGAAAAATGTCTTTGAGATATTGCACCCTTTCTCCTCTGAAAAGATCATATGTATGCTCCATAGTCAAATTAGTGCTGCACACTATGCAAAGGGCATGTGAAGTGAAAGCTAATTAAGTGGATAAGGAAAGACCAGATTTGATAATTATATATCTCTGTACTTGCTGCACATTTGTTAATAGTTATCAGAACCATAATTATGAACCTGTACTAATAGCTTCAAAGATTACTAGCTGAAGTAAAAAGGAAAGGACATTATTTATGTGCTACAAAATCATGACAGGAAATAACTTACCTGCCAGACAGAGTGCCGTGTGTTGACATGAGCTGCTGCTGAAATTTTCCTATATATTTCTTTTACAATTTCTAAAATATCTTTCTTGAGTACAATCTGAGATCTATAAATTCACACACATATAAGAAAGTGTAGGTGCATTCTGCACTTGATTCTAGTCTCCCTAGCCTCATGCAATCAATTTTCACTTAATATGTGTTTAAAAATGAATTGAAGGGTAACACAAAAAGGGAAATACAGTGGTCCTTACAAGTAAGGTGTAAACCTAGAAGTAAGTTATGTAAATTCTTTTTCAAAAGCGTGGTTTATAATTGTTTAGTGAAAGAGACAAAAACCTTGAGGAAAAAAGAGCAAGTTCATGAATGTGTCAGTAAAATGCAAGTTACAGTAAATCCATAAATAGACAGTGACTATTGTGTAAAAACCCCTAGGTGTTATAGCTTGGACTGCTCATTCCAAATATACCCGTTCCTTTGGATAGCCTGATAGCCTGTCCTCAAATTAAACTGTAACTCATGTAATGAAACTTCTAGGAACCTGAAAGTATGACCCAAGCCATTCTGCTTCACAATAGTTATGTAAAGCAATAACTGCAATTATAATTTCTACCTGCACACTGTCTCTGGCACCAAATAATTTAAAGTAGCTAATCCAGCATGCATTGATTTAAAGCAAAGTGACACCACACTCATCTAACTCATTTTGTCAAGAAAAGCAATGCACATTATTTGTATAGATCGATGTCAGAAGGTGACTTTGACCCTAAAACTGCCTGTAGTCTTAATGTCCACACTGACTGTCATCTATTATCAGTACTTTATAACATCCAAAAGCAGCCTTGTCACAAGGGGAAAATAAAATAAAAAAAATATTGAAATATCTAATTATAGCCCAATTCTTTAACAGTATATATGTGGACTCTATGGCTATGCAGCAGCCAAAATGGGGGTCTATTTCATGAATAGCCAATATCTGAATGATTTTTGTGATTCTTAGAAATCTGCAGGTAAAGCTACAGTTGTGAAGCGCTCATACTTACAAAATGGTATCTAGGCAGAAGCTAAATAGTACAAGCAAAAAATATGTTAGCAGGATGGTATTAAAAACTTGAAAAACTCTCCTCCCTAAAAATAAACTACAAGCCTCCTTAAAGTTTTACAAAAAATGTGTGCAAACTTATTCGAATAAGTGGTCGTTATTCCTTCAGCAAAGACTGGAAAGAACATGAAACTATAAAATTTACTAAAAAAATGTTGTTCAAACTCCTCTGTGCATTTATTTATCAAGACACTTAGACAAGCATTATAATGTATGCTTGGATTCTACATAGAATTAGGTGTAAGAAACAAAATTATGGTATACGTATGTATTAGAAGTTCAAAGAAAAACTCATTAATGTTTTGTTGATTTTGAAAAGACTGTTCATAAAACCCAATATGTCAGATTAATACATATATTTGAATAAATAATGGTGACATGAAATATTCAGCTAAAGAAAAAAATGTATACTTGGGGAGAAAGCAGCAATACAAACAGATTGTGAAGCTGCTAAAAAGTGTAACATCAAGAGAGATGTATGCCAAGGTTGCATACTTTATCTCTGTAGCTATTCAACACAGATGCAGAAAGTATAACAATCTTCAGCAGAATCAAGAACATTGTAAATGAGACATTTGGATGAATGAAGTGAATATTAACAACACCGTGTGCGCTGGTGACCTTGTTTGAATATCATTTACTAGAGCAGAATTCAGGAATTTGCTGTGAACAGTATTAGCAAAGATTGCAGAAGAGTGAAAATTGTTAAGGAAACCATGGTAACAACATGAAAATAATGCCAACTCAATAAAAAGAATGAAATTCCCACATTTTGCTGGATTGAATGAATAGGTCTCTCTATTAAAGGAATTTTATAATAGATAGTAAATAAATAAAATAAACTTTTAAAAATATAAGGAAAATAAATTTTTGAGTCTCAAAAGTCTCCTCACTGTAGAAATTTTCATTTCCACATGTGCTTAAGACTACCATTGACCTTCTTGTATTTTTGTGAAGACTAGAACTAGTCAGAGACAAATAATATTTGAACATTTGAAGGTTCTTCTAAGTACCTATGTTAAAAACAAATCTGTGTGGAAAGCCATAATGAAAGCTTTAACTCCTCAGGATTAAGTGTCCTAATACATCTAAACATGCCATGGTTTTCCATACCTTTCCAGTATGGTCTGTGTCCATGAGGGCTCGTGACTCTCACCTTTTCTCGTCATCTGCCTCTCCTCCCCAGGTAGAAGGTCTCCCCAGTCACCTTTTGTTTCAAATTGTCTCATCAATTTGTATAATCATGTTAAACTGAACAATTGTGTTCGACGTTAACATAGCTTGAAGATTACTGATTCTGTTTTATACCTTTTCTGATGTTGAAACATTTCTATCTCAATTATACTCCTGGATGTCATTGCTCTTTTACCCCCTCCTCTATTGATGTCCTTACCAAAATGCTTCTTTAGAAACCATGAATATCTTTGTTGACAGCTCTATGATATGGTCTTTGAAATGGTGCACTAAAAATAGAATAAAAACTTCTTACAGCCACCAATTCAGAAAGTGATGTGGAGTTTTTTTGTTTGCTTGTTTTGGTTTTCATTTATTTATTGGCCTTGTGGTGACTGGTTAAATGAACAGGTAGTGTTCTCCTCTATCCTACCAGTTGCAGAGAATAATAAGAAAAGAAACAGGAAGACCCATCTGATCTGACATTATCAGCTGGACTTTGGGATTTTTGATCATGGGACAATTTACATGACACCAGGCCTGCTGGTGACAGATGGGGTATACCTGTCTCAGAGGAAAAAAGGATTTTTGCACAAGAGTTGACAGGACTCATCAAAAGTGCTTAAAACTAGATTTGTAGGGGGAATGGTATAAAACCAAGATCATTAGACATAAGCCTGGGCGCAGCACATCAGTGTTTATGGGACAGTGTTCTAGGGAGGTCCTCTGATCTGCTATTCCAGTGGAGGCAAGGAATGAAGACCCATGTGATAGCAAAGGCACACTGATTGGCTAGAAATCACAAAAGTGGGAATGGTCATGTAGATACCAGGCAATGTCCCCCCACCAAAGACTATGAGGTCAGTAGCCCAACTAATGTGCATCTATACCAATCATAGAGTAATAGAATTATAGAATAATTTATATTTGAAAAAGATTTTAAGATCATTGAATCCAACCATTAACCTAGCTCTACGAAGTCCACTGATAAACCATGTCCCTAAACACTACATCTACATGACTTTTAAACACATCCAGGAATGGTGATTCAGCCACTTCCCTAAGCAACATTTTCCAGTGCTTGAAAAACCTTTTGGTGAAGACATCTTTCCTAACACCCAATGTAAAAGTACGCTGGTGCAACTAGAGGCCATTTTCTCTTGTCCTATCACTCATTACTTGAGAAAGGAGACTGGCACTCACTTTGCTATAACCTCCTTTCTGGTAGCTGTAGAGAGCAATAAGGTATCCTGTTAGCCTCCTTTTCTCCAGTCTAAACAACCCCAGTTCTTTCAGGCCTTCCTCACAAGACTTGTGCTCTAGGTCCTTCACCAGCTTATTTCCCCTTCTCTGGACCCACTCCAGTATCAAAATGTTTTTCTTGTAGTGCAGGACCAAGAAGGAGGATCCAGGGAACTACAGGCTTGTAAGCCCGCCCTTGATTCCAGGGAAAATTATGGAGCAGATCATCTTTAGTGCCGTGACAAGGCACATAAAGAACAACCAGGTGATCAGGCCCAGTCAGTAAGTGTTTATGAAAGACAGGTCCTACTTTACTAACATGATATCCTTCTATTACAAGGTGACTCACTTAGTAGATGAGGTTGTGGATGATGTCTGCTGCCCTGGTTTGAATGAGAACCAAAGTAATTCTGTTCAGTGATTGTACTTTTCATCTCAGTTCTTCTAACTAACTGCACTTTCTGAAATTAGCAGCCTGTTTTCACAGACAGTGTCTGCTGCTGGCAGTGATAACACCCAATGTTTACAGTTAGTGCTAAGGAGTGGAATGAAGACCATGGCCACTTCAGGGTCTTGTGTACCACATTGTGGGGTAGAGAAAGTAAAAGGTGGCACCTGCAGTGAGGAGTGGACAGGACAGGTGACCCTAAACATATATGTTATATCCAGTATGAAGCTGAGGGATCACAGGGGTCTCGTCTCTCTTTTTGCCCTCTTGGACAGCTTTGCTCAGCTTGGCTGGGGTCCTCTTCTGGTTTCTTCCTTGAAGCATCTGAGGACTTTGTCCATTCTGCCTTCGATCCCAATCAGTGTGTTCCTGAATCCAATACCATAATCCAGCTCCCAAACACAGCTCCTGTCTGCTGTGTGGCCCAGTCTGGGACTCTCCCAGTGCCTGCTCCACAGCATCAGGGGTGACAGTGATGTAATTGCCATCAGAGGGGATTGGGTTCGATACTGGTTTTGCATATATTTGTATATATTCCATTTTTATTACTGTTATTTTCATTTACATTAAAGCTGTTCTAGTTTCCTTTTCTAATTGATAATTCTCTCTTCCTTATTCCCTTTCCCTTCCCCTTTGGGGAGGGAGGGGGGTTAACACAGAGCTTCTGTTATAGGTCTAAGGGGCTGCCTGCCCTCACCCTAAACCATGACATCTACCTAGAGTTTACTGAAGTTTTGACACCTTTCCCGACAGCATTCTTCTGGAGAAACTGTATATTAATGTCTTTGATGGGTGTACGCTTGGCTTGGTAAAAAGCTGGCTGGCTGGTCAGGCCTAAAGAGTGGTGGTGGATGGAGTTAAATCCAGTTGGTGACCAGTCACAAGTGGTGTCCACCAGGGGTCAATAATAGTGCCTGTTTTCTCTAATGTCTTTATCAATGATCTGGATGAGGGGGGTAAATTTGCAGATGACGCCAGGATGAACAGGAATGTTGAGTGGATAAGAAGGCTTTACAGAGGGATCTGGATGGCTTGGATCAAATGGCTGAGGCTGTTGTATGAGGTTCAACAAAGCCAAGTGCCAGATCCTGCATCTGGGTCACAGTAACGCCATGCAATGCCACACGTCTGGGGAAGAGTGGTTGGAAAGCTGCTGGGCAGAAAAGTACTTGGTGGTACTGATCAACAGCTAGCTAAATATGAGCCAGCAGTGTTCCCAGGTGGCCAAGAAGGCCAACAGCATCCTGGTTTGTATCAGAAATAGTGTGTCCAGAGGACTAGAGAAGAGATTGTCCCCCCTGTACTTTGCACCATTGAGGCTGCACCTTGAATACTGTGTTCATTTTTGGGGCCCTCACTACAAGAAAGATGTTAAGGTGCTGAAGTATGCCCAAAGAATGGCAATGAAGCTGGTGAAGTTTCTAGAGCATAAATCTTATGCGGAGCGGCTGAGGGAACTGGGCTTGTTTGGCCTGGAGAAAAGGAGGCTCAGGGGAAAACTTATTGCTCTCTACAACTACCTGAAAGGAGGATTTCTGTTGTGGTAAGGTGTGTGTTGATCTCTTCTTCCAAGTAAGAGTGATAGGATGAAGAAATGATCTCAAGGTGTTTCAGAGGAAGTTTAAATTAAACAGTAGGAAAATTTTCTTCCCCAAAAAGGTTGTGAGGCACAAAAACAGGCTTCTCACAGAGGTGGTGGAGTCACCATCCCTGGAGGTATTTAAAAGATGTGATGCTGAGGGATGTGGTTCATGGTGACTTGGCAGTGCTAGGTTAAATGTATAGACTTGTTGATCTGAAAGGTCTTATGAAAAAAATGAACAAATCACATTCTATGATTCTATGATTTATTTATTAAAGTGAAAAATAATTTTCTCAGCAAAACTCTTCAAAAGTGATTTGTCCACCTACCTCCACAGTGCTAAACATCCTGTTCTATACTGCCACTGAACTCTCTCTTCCTTTCCATTTGATATTTTATATTACATAGATATATCTTATATATTACTACTACTTAATAAGAATATGGACCCTTTGAAAATTCTCATATTCACCTCTTTCTTTTCTTGCTAATCTTTGTAGTTCCACTCATCAGAAGAAAGTTCATGTCTAAATAATTTTCAAGTTGAAGCTCAAACTAAAATCTTTAGACAATTTAAATGTCACTAATACCATGTTCATACAATCAAAAAACCCTACAGTGATTACCATAACACAGAGATGTCATTACTTGGCCTTCAGATTTTCATGAAAATTCATTCAATGAATACTGGTTGTTACTACCCTTATTGTAATTTAAAATTAGACACAGACATAACTACTGTGAATAGCAGTTCAAACAATTTTAATAGGCACAGACATCAACTAATTTTGTTTAGCAACCTGATGAGCCTGGAGCTACAATTTTCCATTTCTTTTTTTGTTCCAAACTAAACTTTAAGCTTTACTTGCTGGGATGTTTACAGGCATAGTTTGATTTGTATCACCATGTTTGGTTGAAACTGTAGGAGCTGAGAAAATGTTTCTTCTCCGATTGCTAAAGCTAGATGAAAAATAATCCTTGCACAAACAGCAATTTTTACTAATGATTCACATAAAGATCAGCATCAGTAGATTGAAAAGTACAGATGGCCTCATCCTATTGAAGAAATAAAGGAGAAATGGTTATTAAAGCTATTTTAGATACAGTAATTTGAAACAAAACAAAACAAAACAAATATCCTATTGCAAAATCAGATTCAAATCGCTGCTTTAATATTAAACAATTTTAGTCCGAACGTCTATATCTGAACACAATTATTGCCTTATTATGCAGTGTGTTCAATTTATGCAATGAATAGATTGGCTTCATGCAGAATGAATCAGGAAATGAAATTTGAATATGGGAGAAAATAATCTTACTCCAATTAAAACAACTATTTGAGTACTTCATTGCAAAACCAAAGATATCTGGGATGGAGGGTTTGTCCTCTATAGTGCAATAAGTGAGACAGCAAAAATTCTTACCAAGCAGAGGTGGACAAAATTAGGAGCAACTTTGAGAAACCTATTACCAGAACTGATTTCATGGTATAATTCCCATGCATTCAATTTCTAGAAGAGTAATTTGTGAGATTCTGGTCATCTTGTATTTCAACATGGTGCATATACTAAGGAAATACTCTGTAGTCTCTAAATGTAGACCTGAAAAATAGAGAAGAGCAGTTCATTTTTTTCATATGTGATAAGTGTGTAATTATTTTTTTGGTATTGTAATAGAAATGGGGGAAAAAAACGTAAATTATTTAAAATTATGATGTTTGTATGCAAGTAAAGTCTGTTTTTATTTAAATATAACACATTATTCAAACTGACATCCCCTTTAGTTTGTTATTGCTAAAAATGATGGGAATAAAGCATTATTCTGGTCTGTTCCTAAATACAGGTAACTCCTCAATTTATATTTGCATATTGATTCCCAAAGCCTGCTAATACAATAATCAAAAAACTCTTAAAAATGGTTGAAACTGGAAATGGAAAAAAACAGTGAAAAAACCCACTTACATAAATAAAGCTAAAAAGTCCTCTAAGCCATTTTTTTTAATCTATATTTCTCAGGCATGAGGTGGAATGACCAAGGACAAGAATTTTCCAAGTGATCAGCAGTGTATTATGTTTTGCAAATTAATCTTTCTGACTAAAGGGGTGGCTTTAATTCAGTTGAAATCTCAAATTCATGGTACAAAACACAAAGACTGCATTGAAGCTGTACTCACTACAGGACTGTACTACAATTTTTGATAAAATGAAAATAATTTTACAGGTAGTGAGTCATTAAGTTGTTTTAATTTTCATCCTCTAATGTAGCAGAAAAAGGTCTGAGGCAGATGGATTTTGCAGGTATTGAAACTGTTTAAAAGGTTAGGGTAATTCAGGCATAAATGTTTTTGGGGGAGAAAAGAACAGAAAACAACGTAAAACTTGGAAAACCAGAGAGAGAAAAGAAGTAAAACAAACAAACGAATGTGCTAAATTTCAAATACTGTAGCATCCTACCAACAAAGGAATACATTCAACTCTTAAGAAGCAGTACACACCAAGAAATAAAGGAAAGTGTTTTGGGAAGAGGTGTCATGAATTTTTTTTTTTTTCTTTTATTCCCGGTTCAAGGAATGATGACTTGGGATTGAAATGCTTTTTTGTAAACTTATGCAAGCATTTATGTTAGGTGTATCAAAAGCTGATAAAATCTTTTCACTTCTTTCTGTTGAAGGCATTTGTCTTATGGGTTCTTGTTTATGGAATTAAGTTAAAATATCTTATTTCCTTAAGCTCTCTTTACATGTTTTGAATAATAAAGTAAAATCTCACACATTCTGCAATGGCCAAAAAGCAGGATTAAATACACAATCCTTCAGTCTTGTTTCATAGCAATTTAAAAAGGAAACATCAGATGGATAAAGCTTCATGGTCATGCATAGGGAAACCTCTTGGTAATATTTTTATTAGTCTCTCTGTTTTAAGGTGTGAATGGCTTTGGACCTTTGGCTGTTTTCAGCATTTTGTATATATTCTCATTTCGTCCAGCAGCTGCTATAATGCAATGCCTTTCCATTTGCAGCTCAGGCATTCTTGTTTGCTTTTCTTTAACCACTCCAATTATGAAAGACTTCTGTTGAATTATCTTGTTCAATCCCCCGAAACTTTATTTCAGAAACCTAAGACCTCTGTCTTGGTCTGCTCCTGTATAATTGGATTTTTCTTTTTCCCTGCAAATAAATAACATGATCATGTGAGAAGCCAGCCAAAGACCAGTTATTTAAGGGAGAGCAGGAAGATACTGCCCAGAAGACATAGCTACAAAATGGCCACTTCAGACTTGACATTGCTTTTCTTCTTTAAATACAAAATCAGAGAACAGAAAAGCAGGCTGAAGAGAATCTCAGAAGAGATTGTGTAAGAGTTGTGTATGATGATTACAGATGTGACTAAAAAAACCTGCATCACAGAGTACTGAAGGAATTGGCTGACGCAGTTGCCAGGCCACTCTCCATAATATTTGAAAAGTCATAGCAGTTAGGTGAGGTCCCTAGGGACTGGAAGAAAGGAAACATCACACACCTTTTTAAAAAGGGTAGAAAGGAAGACCCTGGGAACTACCAACCTGTCAGCCTCACCTCTGTGCCTGGGAACATCATGAAACAGATCCTCCTAGAAAGTATGCTAAGGCACATGGAGGACAGGGAGGTGATTCAAGAGTGTCAGCACAGCTTTACCAGGGGTAAGTCCTGCCTGACAAATCTGGTGGGTTTCTACAATGAAGTAACTGCACCAGTGGACAAGGGTAGAGCTGTGGACATCGTCTATCTTGACTTCGCCAAGGCCTTTGACACTGTCCTCCACAACATCCTTCTTTCTAAATTGGAGAAATATGGGTTTGATGGGTGGACTGTTCAGTGAATAAGGAATTGGCTGGATGGTTGCACCCAGAGAGTAGTGGTCAAAGGCTTGATGTCTAGAAGGGAAAATGTGACAAGTGGTGTCTGTCAAGGGTCTGTACTGGGACCAGTGTATTTTAATATCTTCATTAATGACATAGACAGTGACACTGAGTGCACCCTCAGCAAGTTTGCTGATGATACTAAGCTGGGTGGTGCAGCTGATATGCCAGAGGGATGGGATGCCATCCAGGGGGACCAGCACAGGTTGGAAAGGTGGGCTCAGGTGAAACTCATGAGATTCAACAAGGCCAAGTGAAGGGTCCTGCACCTGGGCCAGGTCAACCAGCATTATCAGTATAGGCTGTAGTGGACATGCTAGAGAGCAGTCCTTTGGAAAAAGACTTGGGGGTACTAGTAAATGAAAAGCTGGACATGAGCAACCAATGCGCAATGGCAACCCAGAAGGCCAATTGAATCCTGGGCTGCATCAAAAGAAATGTGTCCAGAAGATGGAGAGAGGTGAGCCTGCCCCTCTACTCTGCCCTGGTGAGACCTCACCTGGAGTACTGTGTCCAGGTCTGGAGCCCCTAACATAAGAAGGACGTGGACCTGTGGGAGCAGGTCCAGAGGAGGGTCACAAAAATGATTAGAGGTCTGGAGCACCTCTCCTACAAAGACAGGCTGAGAGAGTTGGGGTTGTTCAGCTTGGAGAAGAGGAGTCTCCACGGGGACCTTATAGTGACCTACCTGTACCTGAAAGGGGCCTATAATAAAGCAGGGGAGGGTTTATTCACAAGGGTGTGTGGTGATAGGATAAGGGGTAATGGCTCTAAGCCATAAAAGGGTAGATTTAAGTTAGACATTAGGAAAAAGTTCTTTCATATAAGGGTGATAGATCACTAGAATAAGTTACCCAGAGAGGTGATGGAGGCTCCATCACCGGAGATATTCAAGACCATGCTTGATAAGGCTCTGAGCAGCCTAACCTAGTTAGAGATGTCCCTGCTTATTGCAGGGGGTTTTACTAGATGACCTTTAGTGGTCCCTTCCAACCCAATACATTCTATGATTGTATGATTCTGTGAATGCCTGTGGTCTTTTTCATATTAGAGATTCTTATAATCAGGCCAGATGTTCTGTATTTTCATTTGCCTTTCTTTATTTCTCTACAATAATAAAGTCAAATTTAAAACCATAAAAGTTTCCGGTATTTATAATTAATAAACATATTTTTACATAATTTCTTCATATTTTTAGAAACTCCATATTAAACCATATAACTTTTATGCATTGTAGCCAAAATATCTATATTTGGATAATTCCTACCTGTATGATTTCATCTTTGCCAGAGCACAATGCTGCAGAGTGTCAAACCTGTAAGTAGCACTATTGTATAATATGGACTCATCTTTCTTTCTGTAAGAGACTAAGACTTGCTATCAAAACCAAATATTGCAAATTATACAAGGAAGTGTAATGACCTATGTCATAACTCATTTTACAGAAAAACAAAACCAGTAACTAGGTTCTTTGCATGACATTTTGTCAAAACTCTCAATTTTTGGGATAGATGCCATCTTGCAAAAGAGGTTGAAAAGAGAAAGAGGGAATTGAGACCACCAGAAATCTTCAATACATCTGTTCCCATTTCCTATCTTATTGGTTACTGCCTCTTGAGATTCAGTTAATCATAACCCTTGTGATTCATTCCCACTGACAATTTAAGAGAAAAAAAAGGTATTGTCAGATAAGGATATCAATGCAAAGTTTAATTAAGTCATAAATTATAGCTACATTTCATGATTTTAACCTCAGTATCTTTTCCCCCTCAGACTTCAGAGATATTGTATATCATTTTTTAATGATGCAATGATAACATTTGATTGATTTTTCATTGTGACTTATCAAGTATATAAAAAGGGAATTAGCAGCTCTATCCAGGGTCAGTTCTATTTTGGAAGGACACATTTGTCAGAGTGCATCTCTGCTTCTTGACAGTGTGTGGGTTCGACTATTAGAAAAATGAAATATAAGAGCATTTCAGTCTAACCTCCAACCCTCTGTTAAAAGCAGAGAGGAAAAAACATAGCTGGTTGAACAATAGAATAGTAGAAAAGAGAGCATGAAAGATGATCTGTAAGCATTTCAGAAGGAGATGGGGAAGTATTTAAGCTTTTTCCTGCAATCACTGGGGAGTTAAAGGAGAGAATGATGTTTCAGTGGAACATAAAATGTGTCAGCACTTATGATTTTGTTTTTCTAATTTGATTGTTTGGGTTTTTTTAATGATTTTGACCATTTTTAATCATCTTACTATCTTCTTTCCATGGAAAAGAAATGTAGTTGAAAATATCCAAATCATTTGTACTGGTTTGAGTGAGAACAGAACTAATTCTCTTCAGTCGTTT
>JAAGNO010015357.1:14468-24559 GCA_033439905.1 Ceryle rudis
AGTGACTTCATTGCCATCAGGAGGGCTGGGTTCAGTACTCATTTTGTATATATTTGTATATATTCCATTTTTATTACTATTATTTTCATTTTCATTAAAGCTGTTCCAGTTTCCTTTTCTAACTGAAAATTCTCTTTCCCTTATTCCCCTTCTCTTCTCCTTTGGGGAGGGAAGGGGGTTAACACAGAGCATCTGTTATAGGTCTAAGAGTCTGCCCTGACCCTAAAGCATGACATCGTTCCATCCACATTATAAAGTAAGTTTAGTTCAGAAGTCAGCATACGAGTAGTAAGCAAGGGGCAAGAGAATGACAAAATAGCCATCAGCTCAGGAAACTATTGTAGATATAGGTCCAAATGTTTGTACTTACTGTCAGGAAGCAGCTTAGAAAGAGGCTGAGAGGGAAGACCACTTCATGGTTCAAAGGCAGTTAGTGACAGTGGCCCCAGATCATTCAAATGCTGTGGTTCTATGAGTGTTTCTCATCCTGTGTGTCTTTCCATTGGCCCTTGAAATCCCGGATACTTTTCAAGTGTCTTGTTAAAATTCAAACTCTGAAAACATAACAAGGACATGAGAGCTAGCAATCATGTGAGTAATGACATGAAGGGAAAATACACAGTGATGATTTCTTCCACCAGGAAATGATCAGAGCTGTGCATGTCCATAAAAGCCCCACAGTCTTGTCTCTCCTTTGAAGATCACAGCTAAATATGAAAGGGCTATTCTGGGAGATGGTGCAGATGACCAAATGTCTTCTTTTTGGTTTTCAGAAGATAAATGGGCAAAGGTCTTATCTCCACACAACTTTCAGACTTGTGCAAAGATGTAATACTGGTCAATAAGTTTTCTGCAATTGACTGGTATTGGTTTAGTCTTTGACATATCCACATGATTTGGCTACTGCAGTCTCTGGTTAGTAAAAGAGAAGAGAAGAGAACAAGGAGTTCAGGTGAGCGAACCTTATGTTTCTAGACCCTAAAGGACTGAGAAATGTGTTGGCATGGTATTGACTTATGAAGCATGGGAGTATATGATGGCCTAGATGCCAGTGTTGGCCAGTATGAAGTTGAGATTCTATTATTTAGTAAGTCTGAGAGATGCGGGTGTTCTTTGCCATATTTTCTCAGAGTGTATGTATTGACTAGCTAACAGAGGTCAGGCTGGAGTGCTTGAAGGAGCTGAGTTATCCAGACGTTTTTTTAAGAAGCGCATGGCAGAGTATTGGAAAGGTCACGACTGAGACATATCAAAGGTTCTTTTCAGAAAATGTCCTCAGAAGACAGAGAATTTGACTTTGGGGATGGGACACTATAGAGACATTTAAAACCAAACAGAAAATGTAAATTCATGATTTCATGATTTTTCAAAATTTCCTGATTTCTTTACTCTCCCCTGAAACCTCTCCAAAGCTCTTCAGTTCATTACTATTGCTCCAGAGCCCTAGACCACTTGAATCCTGTGGTTGTGTGTTTCTTATCCTGTGTGTCTTTCCATTTGTCCTTGAAATCCTTCAGTAATCTCTCACAGCTATTTAGATCTTTTCCAATGACACTGTGAAATCACATATTCCAAGCTCTCTAGTATTCTTCAGACTCTTACAGACATTTCTGTAGTTCCATACTCCCTTCTAACACATACATGTTGTAATACAGTTCATTTGTGTCAGCAAGCCTGAGAAATCCAGTGAATACATGTTGTATTGTTAAGAGCATTATTTTTGGGGAAAAATTAAAGTTATTCACCTAAGAGTTTTTCTGATCTGTCTCATTTTTAATGTAACTTCCACAGCACTGAGAGCCTGAAGTGGTAGAGGTGTCAACTCACACATTCTTAGAATATATTTACTTTAAACAACTTGGCCCCAATTTAGAAAATACATTGCTACTTTTAAATATGTAGTCAATCTACTAAGTCTAATTAAACTAAAGATGTTCTTATATGTAGACATATATTTTTATATCTGATCAGTTCTGTGTATCTATTAGAATTATTTATTCAAGTCAGTTTCTTTTATTGATTCAAAAAGACAAGATCATTTGGTTGGGATCTCATTCAAGTTGTAAATACAAAATTACACCACAGTGCACTAATCAAAAGAGGAAGAAGCCACGATCTTCCTGAGGTTATTTAAAAAAGAAAAAAATAATACATACCTCTTAAAAAATTCCAAGTTACAATTTCAGATTGTTATTTTTCCTAAAAGTAACATTACACAGATGTCTGAATTAATATAATGAGATCTAATTACAGATCTAAGGAAATATTATTATGAATGCACAGTTTCATTTTAATCAAAGCACATCTTAAAAATACTTCATAGAGAAACATTTAAAAAATCGCAGACTTTCTCTCTGCAGATGAAGACTGATGTTTTAAAGTTCACAATAGCTGCCTGAACATGTCTTTTGGATAGTAAAAATCACTTGAGTAGCTGCACATTTGATTACCCTGTACAACTGTTCTGATGACAGTGGGACGCTTGGTCACTCACTTTAAATTAGTGTCATCAATAAAAGAATTAGGTCATAAGCATCAAGTAGTGGCAGTCTGAAATCTGGAGATAGCCATTAAGACCTACCTTTCAGTTTAGCTTTCTTTCACTCAGTAGTGCAAACTTGATTCAATTAAGTTAAATTCATTTTCAAGTGACATGCACAGCTGGTACTATTTTAAATGATAAAGTAGCAAATAATGAAATAGGGAAAAAGAGTTGGGGTTGATTCTGTTGATGGTTGAGACAGCTATAGTAGCAAATATTCATTATTTGAATATTTCCTCTTTCATATAGGAAAAAAGGATTGCGGCTGACTGTTGCAGGTTGAGACAGCTCTGAGCTACTTTGACAGCACAGAAGAAAGTCTGTAATTATTTTAGCTAAGTAGTACAGAATTCATGAATCAGACAGTTTTATTGGTGTGGCAATAAGCTCTCACAGGACTTATGGATTACTCCATGTCTAAAGTATTTTAAGACATAAGCCTTCAATTTGACACTTTGACTTTTTGACACTGCTTCCCACAACAGTCTCCTGGAAAACTGGCTGCTCATGGTTTGGATGGGTATATGCTTCTCTGGGTAAAAAACTGGCTGGATGGCAGAATCCAAAAAGCACTGGGAAATGGAGTTAAATCCAGTTGACGGACGGTAACAATTGATATTCCCCAGGGCTCACTACTGGGACCTATTCTTTTCAATATCTTTTTCAGTGATCTGGATGAGGGGATCGAGAGCACCCTCAGTAAGTTTGCAGATGACACCAAGATGGGCAGGAGTGTTGTTCTACTTCAGGGTAGGAAAGCTCTACAGAGGGATCTGAACAGGCTGGATTGATGGGCCAAGGCCAATGGTATGAGGTTTAACAAAGCCAAGTGCTGGGTTCTGCATTTGGGTCACAAAAACTCCAGGCAATGATACAGGCTTGGGGAAGAGTGGCTGGAAAGCTGCCTGGTGGAAAAGTGTGGCCAGCAGAAGTAGGGAAGTGATTATGCCTCTGTACTCAGCATTGGAGAGGCTGCACCTCTATTACTGTCTTCAGTTTTTGGCTCCTCACTACATGAGAGACATTGAGGTTCTGGAGTGTGCCTAAAGAAGGGCAATGAATCTGGTGAAGGGTCTAGAGCATGTGTCTTATCAGGAGTGGCTGAGGAGACTAGGGTTGTTTAGCCTGAAGAAAAGGAGACTGAGGGGAGACCTTATGAATCTCTACAACTACCTGAAAGGAGTTTGTAGCGAGTTGGTCTCTTTTCCCAGGTAAGAAGTGATAGGATGAAAGGAAATAGCCTCAGGTTGTTTTAGGGAAGGTTTAGATGGGACATTAGGAAAAATTTCTTCACCAAAGTGGTTGGGAGGTACTGGAACAGGCTGCTCAGGGAAGTGGTGCAGCACTTAGGTACATGGTTTTGTGGCAGACTGGGCAGTGTTATGTTTGTGGTTGGACTCTATGATCTTAAAGGTCTTTTCCTACCTAAATTATTCCATGATTCTGTGATTCTGTGCTTGCCTAATCCATACTGATATAACAACCTCTTGGGTCTGCTTATAGCTAGAAAAAATACCAAAACTCTGTAACTTCAGGTTCAGGAATTGCATGTGTTTCCCTGCCTTGGAGCTGTAGTCCATTTTCTTTAGCTATAAAATTATATCAGGTCTGTTAAATGCGTATTATAAAACTGAGACTTTTTAAAAAATCTATTGTGCGCTGGCATAGGGAAAGAGCAAAACAGAAGAAAACAAAACCACCTAATTAGAAAACTTTGAAATGGCTTCTTTTTAAAATCATATGGTTTTCTGTCTATTGAAAATATGTAATACCCTAACTTGGCCTGAAAAGCTTATGATATTAATGTCATGAATCTACCTATATGGTAACACCTGAAGTTTTCAACATCTAATGTTTTTTTTCCTCAACTTTCCTTTGTAGTATGCATGTAATATGACTGTACTTTGAAGAGAGGAACACATGATCAAAAGGATTTGTGGTATGTTAATGAATTCCCAAAGGGGTTATCATCCTCCTTTTTTTCTTTGGAATAAATACTGTAAATTCCTTTTTCCTTCTGGTATAGCATAACTACATCTATGGCTCTTATAATCAAGGGATGTCTTCTGCTATTGAAGTGGTTTCTTATACCAAAAAAAAAAGAAAAAAAAGAAATCCAGGGGTGATGCATGTCCAGTCTTGACTGAATGGGTGTGGACTGTGGTCTAAAGACTCCACCAATCCAAGAGTGTGACAGAAGCATGGATGACAACTGTTCTGTTGCCATGCAACAACTTGCCTTCACAGGAAGGAGTAAAAGGAAGAAATATAATGCAAAGCAGTGAAATGAGACCAGTTCAACAGTTGGAGGGAAACAGTGCTCTGTCTGTAGCTGTAAGTAACTGACTCTGTGAGGACTTCATCCTCTTATTTGTCTGAATGCAGCACCTCCTGGAGCAGTATGGAAATCAAGGCAAAAGACTCCAACTCACAAGTTCATGATTCATAGGCTAAGTATTACTGTGGTTAAAGCTCAAAAGACAACTGATGTTCATGAATGTCTTCCCAAGCAGTTAGTTTAAAAAAGCAATTAAAATTATATGTTTAGAAAAATCATCACAAAATCTTCAAATAGAGCTAGTTGAAAGCTCTGCTATCATAAATGTTATTGCTTAACTACCCATTGACAAGGTGCAATAGTTGTCAGAAGTCTAAAAGACAAAGTTATTATACAGAATCAGAAGCAACAGATCCATATATGGACACATGCAGGCAGTAATTTTTTGTACTTCTGACTTTTCTATCTTCTTTTTAAAAATAGTTATTTTTTAAAAAGCTCTTCTGAGATTTTTGCTTATAACAAGGTACATATTTTTAATTAAATTAAATAGAAGCATTAAGTAGCATTAAGTATGGTATTTAAATCAAACAAACAAACAAGAACTGGAAGTACTAATGTAAATGTATCTTAGGATAAAATTACATAAACAGGTATGTGGACATGCTTGCTTTTTTTTTCCCTCACGTAGAATGTAGAGTTATTAACAATGACATTTTGTTTCAAGAAAGTACTTTATATTTCCATATCAATCATCTGTTAGAGGTTTTAAAGACCTCGAACATTATTTAAGTCAGTTAAAAAGAGTGGTGAGATTACAAATTTTACTGAATTCACCACTACTCATCTCCATATAAGGTCTGGATGACCCTTTTATACGCCAACTTGAAAAAAGTGTTGAATGCTAAGTATTCTAAAAAGCGAACAAATTAACACATAAACAAAAAGAAAGGAAACTATCTGCTTATTTTTTCAAATTCACGATTGAATGTTTCTGACTGAAAAGTACCACATTGCATATGATAATTGAATTCTATTTTTCGTGTTTTACAGGTTAACCAGTTCTAAATGAAAACTCAGGAAAATGTTAGGATTTTTACTATAAGATTACAGGAGGTCATGACTCATTGATAAGAACTTCGTGGAACTATTGACTTTCATTTTTGATTCCTTAGAACTGACCAGAGGACCACTAGAATGGTGAAAGGAATATGTAAGTTCTACCTCTCTTCAGCACATTAGTAAGTACAATTTACCAGTGTGGAGGAAATTATGTTTCTGACAGCAACCACTCTTTGCAGAACTGTTCAGCTTATTGAGGTCAGAATGTGATTTGAAATCTATTTATTCTGTGTTTTAAAAATCTCCATAGACAGATGCAGATAGATGTTAAGCACAGTGTATGTACTCTGCTAAAAACTCTGATGACATCATTTTTAGAGGCTGGTTTTTTTCTGTTAAAGAATTAAGATTCTAGGCAGCTTTTTGTGCATTAGGGAATGATATAAACAATATTTGCATTTAATGCTCAGTAAAAGTTGAATGACATTTTACAAACAGAGGGATGAACATTTTGTAAGTCTTTCCTGTGTTAATTATAGCCCATACCTTGTCACTCCCATCTGCAACTGAGACTAATTGTCTGCCATATAAAGAGACATGCTTATTGATTTTTCAAAGGCTGGAACAGACTAAGCTGTACTCGCTTTCTATTGATATAAAAAACATCGCCTGCTTGTATTGATTGCTTACCCCACAGAGCAATAGCAAATTGCTATTGTGGAAACATAATGATGCTGAACATTTGTTGCACAGATGATAGGGTAATGTTTAAATGCTGTGTGTCCTGTAGATTTACTAATAATGTCCTAAATCATTCCTCTTCAAAATACCATGGATCCTGGAGCAGACGCTAACCTAATGATACAACATCATTTATAGACCACAGCATTTCATAAATTCAGAATGAATTAAATGAGCTATTTTTTCATTATCAACTAGACTGGATGCCAATTTTGCTTAATATTTTGCAAGGCCTGGGTAAAAATGAAATAAATTTGCTACAGCAAGATTCCTTCATCTCTTTTAAAATATAATATTTACTTGGTGTCAAGTCCCACTGAAAGCAGAAGACATAGTAGAGGAATTTTAAATTACGCAGTGTGAAAAAGACAGGTTGAATCTGATCTTCACTTCCTTTTAAGAGAAAGTTTCATAAGTTTTTGCTTTATCTACCTGATGTTGGTAATGTGGTCTGGTTAAATGAGGTTTAAAAAAATGTGTAAGTGCTATGAATTTTATTTAACTGTGTGGTATTTCTTAATGTAGGACTTATGCAAATTCATTTGTAGTGAACATTCTTTTAACATAAAAGCTATCCATTTTAAAATGTTATTACAAATCAACCTTGTGTCCATGTAAATTTATGTTGGTAATTTCTTTGACAAAGGTAAAGAATTCCTGATGTGGCATTTCCAGCCAATATAACATCGTGATAGAATAAAACAATTGTTTAAATGTTTTTGCTTCCTTGCTTGTTTACATAGAACAAACATAAATGTGTTCCTGCATTCTCTCCCCTTCTCGCACTCAGCAATGTGCCAAATTTCATAGCATTTTTGCTGGTCTATATTTTCGTTGAAACACATCTTATTCCTGAAGAGTAAGATATGCATCTGCTAAAACATCCATCTCCTTTTGAAGCAGGAAAATATTTTGGAAACTAGACCAGGATGTAGAATGGCAGAAATAACAAAAGTTACCTGTAGTTCTTCAGAGCAGTGCTAAATATTAATCTTTTCCATGTTTTGTTTTAATTTTTGTTTTCTGTCATAAACTTATCCCATATATCCTGTAAAATCCAAAGCAAATTTAAAGCCATTTCTAAGATAGTCTAAAAAATCATGTGCATCCATGGTGCTAAATACTGGAAAACATAGCAAGAAAACTAATTATTCTGAATTCTCAATATTCCCTGGACTAGACAGCACAAAGAAGAGCAATTCTTCACTTAAATGCAGAGTGATAAGGAAAAAGCTAAACATTGTGGAAGAATGATTGTATTACTGGGCAGGAGGACAGGAATTTAAATAGGAAAAGGAAGATGAGAAAACAGAGCAGGAGTAAAGGAACAGGAGGTGACAAGGACTGTGAAATCATTGATCAGAGAATAATGGAAAGAAAGGACACGCCCCTAAGTGTTTCAATTCTAGCTGATTGTACAATATTAGTTCATGTGTACAGTATTAGTTCATGTGAGAGCCTTTAAAGATGATCACCCTTCACAAGATAAAGAATCATCATCATCCAGTATATTTCTTCTTTCCCAGTTCCCAGACTGATACAGGGCAGAGTCTGATTTTCAGATTTTCTGAGCACGACACTAACACAATGTTATTCTATTCTGAACATGTGTTATAAAATGCTGAGATATTTGAAATACCCAGCCATACTCTTTTCAAATGGTCATCCTGGTAAACTGGCACTTTCTGAATCTGTGCTTCACACTGGCTCAAGAAAACCAGAACTATTTTTCCTATCATGGAAATACATATATTGATGCCAATTAATAAATCCCTAAGAACAAAAAAAAAACCCAAACAAGCAAACAAAAAACCAAACCAACCAACCAACCAAACAAAAAAAAACCAAAACCAAACCAGACCTAAAAAAACCCACCCAACAAAACCCCCCACAACAACATCAACAAAAAATGAGAAAAAATCATTTGGAAATTATCAGAAGTTCAACATGGGTAAGTGTAGAGCCCTACACCTGGGGAGGAACAATGCCATATACTGGTACAGTTTAGTGGTAGACCAGCTGGAAAGCAGCCCCATGGAGAGGGACCTTGATATCCTGGTGGATAATAAGTCTTAGACAATAAGATATCTAAGGAACAGCAATGTGCCCTTGTGGTCAGGAAGGCCAATGGTATCCTGGTGTGCATAAAGAAGAGCGTGTCCAGCAGGTTGAGGGAGGTTCTCCTCCCCCTCTGCTCTGCCCTAGTAAGACCATATCTGAAGTATTGTGTTCAGTTTTGGTCTCCCCAGTTCAAGAGGGAAAGGGAAATACTAGACAGAGTACAACAGATTGCTATGTAGATGATTAAGGGCCTGGAATATCTCTCTTATGAGGAAAGGCTGAGAGCCCTGGGACTGTTTAGCCTGGAGAAGACTAAGAGGGGATCTTATGAATGTTTATAAATATCTGAAGTGTGGTTGTCAAGTAGAAGGGGCCAGTCTCTTTTCAGTTGTGCCCTTTGAGAGGACGAGCAGTAATGGTAGCAAGGTGAAACACAGGAAGTTTCACCTCAACATGAGGAAAAACTTCTTTATTGTGAGAGTGACAGAGCACTGGATCAGGCTGCCCAGAGAGGTTGTGGAGTTTCTTTCTCTGGAGACTTTCAAGACCTGCCTGGATTTGTTTCTGTGTGGTCTGCCCTAGGTGTTCCTGTGTTGGCGGGGGGGTTGGACTCGATGATCTCCAGAGGTCCCAGCCCCTAGCATTCTATGATTCTATGTTTCTTCTGTGAAGAATACACAGACAGCCATATAAAATGACAAGCTAAAAAAGTATAATAAATTCACTCATTCAGTAAGGACTACCTATTTCATGTTCTAAAAAAGAGCAAGAGACTATGTAAACAAGATCCCTATAATAATACAAATGATCTGGTGTTTTCTCTCTTATGAATACTTGTCCTTGCAAAGTTAACATTATTTTTCAAGGGTTTTTCAGGAGGTAAGGGCTTAAGGATTTGGGGGTTTTGGATTTTTTCTTGGGGGGAGGTGGGGAATACTAGAGTTTATTATTGAAATAGGTACTGAAGCTGGGTTCTGTGTACAGTGTGTGCAGAAAGAAGGTAAGAATGTTTTTCTAAAATTATGAAGATGAGTGGCCTGTTTTGATAAGTTCAGTTGGATATTTAGTTCATTTAAAAAATCAACAAATAATAAACATTGTCTTTCTTATTTTTCCACTTTCTTGCAAAATATCTTTCTACTGCTATCACAATGCATGTTTTTACTCTGAATTCTATACATTTTCAAACAAACCAATGCTCACTGATTCAGTTCGCTCTGCAGTCCTGCACTGGGTCCCATCTGTTTCCAGAAGTATTTCAGTAAAGAAAATGTGACATCTATAGAACCTTCTACTAAGTAGTGTATCAGCATAAAGGAACAATATATTTGATACTTGGTTTACCCTGTGGCTGTTTCTTGAAATGATATATAGCAACTCTGTCTAAATCATGGGTGCTCTTAAATA
>JAAGNO010015358.1:0-23332 GCA_033439905.1 Ceryle rudis
GCAGAGCCCGAGGCGCCAGTTAAGCACCGGAAAGTGCAACTTCCTGGCCGAGGCGTCAAACCGCTCCGGCACAGCCCCGTTGCTTTGTGTTTTGATTGCTGGGGCGGCTGCACCTGCCCCGGGCAGGACAGGGTGGGACACAGCGCTCTGAAAGGCCATGAAGTAGGTGGTTCATATGAGTCGGGCTGGGTGCGAGGCTTACAAAAGTCAGTGAGAGATGAATTTAAATTTATGTAGTGTGGCAGTTGGGTCGAGTTTCAGCCCCGTGAAAGTGCAATGTGAATAGAATTAGCAGAAGGCAGTCATGAACAGGAGTGGCCAGTGCTGACTCTTCTAGATTGTGCTGCTAAGCCTGGTGAGCTGAAGGTGTCAACTGATCAGCACCCGATCACTTCTGATCAGTGGATTTAATACAGATGTGGCCTAGGAGACACAGAAAGCATAATTTAGATATATATTTATTTTGGGGGGAAAGAAACCCCATATCTTCCTGAATAATGATAAAGGATTTTTACCTACATGTTCAGTGATTTTATTTTTACCTTATTTCATGGTATCACAAAACAATGTCATCTTTTATTGCTGGCATATTACAATGCAACATAAAATATTTGAAATACTTGAATTTTGTTTGGTAAACATATTTAAGGGCATCTGCTAGTTAGCAGTGACTGGAAGAGCTTATCTGAGAATCAACTTCTTTCCTGTTCCCTGTAGTGAAATGCTTGAATATCTGGATTAAAGAATCTTCTACTTGTGGTATAATTAAATAATTTGTATCAGAACGATGAATATTTTGATTAAAAAAAAAAAAGTATGAGGACACAGATTCATCAAAGGAAATAAGGTATTTCAATCTTTACTAATAGCAGTTGCACTGTATGATGTGGAAAATAGGTAATATAGTTATTTCAACAACCATGTAGTCACTTCCCAAAGTCAGCTCCATTAACATATAGAACAGCATTAGATCACATACCATGAAAAGATGTGAATGTGATTGAAATACACAAACTAAAAAATCAATCCATCAAGATGGTTTAGAATTTCAGATATATTCTCCACACTTTATTATTCATGAAACTTAAAAGATACTTGGTTTCATTCTAACTTACAATGAAAACAAAGGCTAAAATATCAAAAATTCCTAGAAAAACAGAACTTTTAGCTTGGAACTTTTCTATTCTTTCTTTGGATGCTTTCACACTGACTCCCATTTAAGTACAAGGGAGAAGTTTTGTGCCAAGTTAACTTCAAAGCATCAAGGGACTGTCTTTTGCTTCTTGGAATTACCCTTGTTAATTGTGGCAGGACCTCTGTTGTCACTCTTGGTCTCGGTCTTGGCATTGCTTCCTTTCTCCTGCAGCAATAATTTTTGATGATTTTGTTTTCTCTGACTTTGCTTGGTTTTGATTCTGTACTCACCATCTCATCATCTAAAGAGAAAGAGATTCTGATAGGGACTTCAGACCAACTTTCATAGGACACCACACAAATAGAAAAGCAGCTGGCACATGTACACTATACTGTTGGCCTCATCAACAAATAGCACTTGAAAATCCATCCCAGAAGGTCCTTTAGTCTCCCCTTTGGCTGCCTGATTCCTCTCTGACAGAAAAAGATCAAGTGAAATTTTGTATATTTTCTTTATCTTTGCTGGAGCAGAGTCAAGTCCAGAGGGAAATTACAGTCTTATGGCTGTGAACAGGAAAAGTGGTTAACATATGGCCCTTTAGTTATGGGGTCACATGAGGTTATGTGGACACAAGCTCCTCTCAGAAGACGATCAGCTGAAGGACTACCTTAGCACTTTTTCATGGCTGCTAACACAAAAATACAGATTTCTTCAAGTGTCAGTATGGGTGAGAGAAATACCACCTTTGAAAGATGATAACCAATTGCAGAAAAAGCATCTTGGTATGGCGATGGGTATCTTATATTCCCTGAAGTAGTCCATGCTGGAAGCAATCTAGTGAGTGAGCCACTTTTTCTCTGTGCAGAAACAGAAAAGTTAATTCATACTTTTGGGTTGTCTAACTTTAGATGATCCAAACAAAAGGAGCAGCCCTAAATAATCTTCTTTCACTGCTGGGAAACTATATAATATATATAAAAATATATATAATGTTGTAGTTATTTGGATCACTCTTAAGACAGATGAACATAAATTCTGCTCCAAAAGCATAGTCATTTCAAGACACGTTATTAGATCACTGTAGGAATTTTGGCTGCAAGGCAGATGACAAGTAACAGGGAAAGTTTGGGAGTTTTTCTTTAGTTGCTTGGTGTGGATTTGTTGAGTATTCAAAATTCAACCAGCATTAAATAACATTTCCACATGCTTTCTTAACATTTTCCTCACATTTTCCATTTCTCTTACCCAAAGAAAAGCCCATAAACCAAGCCAAAGGAACAAACAGAGTGCAGAGTAGGAAAATATTATTAAAAATATGGAGTAAGAATGCTAAGAATGGGAATATGATATAGTAGGATTATTGTGTTAAAGAACTGGAGAGGCTCCAGCAGAAGGTTACCAGGATAATCTGGAGTCTAAGGCACAGTGCCTACAGGGTGACGTTCAGGGAGTTCCAGCTACTTAATCTCATGAAAAGATGGTGAAAGGGACAATCTAAGATCTGCTTTCGGCTACATGAGGAGAAACTACAGAGGTGATGGAGCCAAACTGTCCTCCATAGGCGCATGAGATGTAAGAAGTAACAGCCTGGCATGGGAGATTCAGCGATAAACCACATCACTAGGAGGGCAGTTCAACCGAAGAACAGGCGATAGCATAGCTGTAGGTCCTCCGTCCATGAAGGTTCTCACATCTTGATTTGTCAAGAACATCTGGCCTGATCCAGAGCTCTTGATGGTGATAATAGTCCTGCTTCAAGCAGACAGCTGGACTAGGTGGCTACCAAAGTTCCTGACAACCAACATTGTTATGATTCCACTTTAAGATACCATGAAAAATACCATACAAAAGGAAACTTTCACAAATTACACAGGGACATCTTTCATACGTGATGAAGAAAAAAAACCCATCAACTTTTGAAGCAGAGGCACACAAATACACAGAAAAAAAAATGGCTTTATCCTTTTTTGCCAAGACGCACGATGAAAATTTGATGAACAACATTATACAATGGAGGATGCAAAAAGAAAAATGCAGGGATTCAGGCTACAATTCTCAAACAAAGCATTATTATTTCCTTTATATATATCCATCTTTTCATAGGGCTCCTTACCCTCTAAGAAGTATTTGCCACATGACTGGCAAATATTGTTGCACAGGATACAAATGCACCCCATCTGGAGAAAATATCTCAGGGAACCGGTTGTTGAACCAACAATAAGGCTTTCTTTGGGCCACTCTGGTCTAGCTGAGAAAATAGTTACGTCCCTTTAATTAGAACTCTGCTAAATGGACTTTGGATTCCCATCCTGCTGTTGTATACAAGATGAAAAGGTACCCTCCATCTTTCCACACCCCCAGGACACTCTTTCACTTGGTATAATAATTGTTACAATGCATCTGTAATGACTACAGCTGGGCAACATTTTCCTAACAAACCAGAAATAATTCGCAAAGCTTTCGGCAATCTTGGGCCAACTTCTGGCTGGTTTTCAGACAATCTGAGTCAATGTTCTGGACACATTCCTATGCCAGATTTTGGCTGAAATTTGTCCAGGAATGCTTATGCCAAGAAGGGCTTTTCAATGTCACCTGGAAGTCACACCAGCCAATAATTTTGTGGTGGCAAAGACTCTAGCAAGGCGAAATTCAGTAGTTTCAGCTGAGATATATTTTAGAGCCCTTTCAAAATGGAGGTCAGATCCAAGACTCTTGTGTACCAACCTACAGAATATAAACCGAAAATAATAATAAAGTGTCCTTCAAACCCTCTGGCACAGAAACCCTCGATTCCACATAGCCTCAGCTGGATTTTCTTTGCTCGTATTTAATTAGGTCTATATTTTTTCAAAGGACTGTTACAGGTGACTTTTTGCTTTTGCTTTCCTTTTCACAGTAAATAAGTTTAAGCCCACAAATTCAAGCCTATCCCTTGAGGCAAGTGCAGTTAGCTATGAAGTGAAGGGGAAAACTCCAAGTGTAACAGAATGGTCCCTTTGCCTGACACGTCTCCTTTGATTTTCATAAGTGCTTTCCTTAGCTATCTGTACACAGCTGTCTGGGAAGCAAGACTGTAAACAAGCCTCAGCTAAGACAGTGGCTCTAATACAATTTGAGCTCTTCTTTCCTCAAAATATATATTAGATATATATGTGCAAGTGTGCAAATATATATATACATATGTGTATTTAGATATATATCCGTATGTATACATACGAACAGAAAGAAGAAGGGAGAGGAAAGACATATACATTAATGAAGACTTAGGTCTATCACTGACAATAAAATAGACTATGGACTTGGAATAAAAGCAAACAAAAATAAAGAAAGATTCCAAAATTTGAATACAGCTACATCAGCTGTCCCAATGATGTGCATTCAGAATTAGCTAATAGATGAACAGAACTACTGGCAGCTATTTGCAAATGCTATGGAAAGATTCCAGAGATTTATACATGGTATCAATCTTCCAGCACTTGACTCTGGTCATTACTGCTTTGTAAGTCTAATTTCCATCCCATTTAAACAACAGAACAAGCTTCAAGGAAAAAATAAAAATAAAAACCCAACCACATCAAGGGTATCAGATCTCTGAATTATCAGACCATTGAATTATAAGCTCTGTGAGTTTATAATAAAACAAATCACAGCAGTCAAACTTAATTGCTTGACTTGAAAAATCAGTGAATGAAATTATAAAAAATCAAAACAAAACAAAACAAAACAAAACAAAACAAAACCAAAACAAACAACCAAAACAAAACAAAAGCAACAAACCAAACCTAACAAAATCACAACAGAGGAAGTACCTGAATTACACTAAAACACTGGTTATTGCATCATAGTCATTAAAGTCACTTTGAATATAAAAATTGTCATGATAGAGCAGAAACAGGTGCCAGGGCCCCAAAAGATGATAACACTGCAGCAGAAAGTTTGTGGGATGCATCTAAATCATCAGAGGAATCAACGGTGGGCTGAGTGTCATTAACCTCCCTAGCAGTGACCTGACAAAAGGAGGTGAGCAGCATGGGGAAGGTATTTGTGGCAAGGGATACTACAAGCACCTGTGGAGTAAAAATTCTAGCAGAAAGGTGTACTCAGCAGCTAGATAGGCTGACAGCAAATAATTAACCTATGTCCGTGTTAGAAAAATACAGGCAATATGCTGCTGTGGCACGAGCTAACACGGCACCACACTGGGAATGATAACACCTGAGCATTAATCTTCGCTCAGCAGCAGATTTTAGGCGTGATGGTGGACCAGACCTCTTAACTTTTTTTTGAGTCTCTCCTTTTATTCCAGGTGTTGACCATTTAATTTAAGCTCTAAATTCTTCAAAACAGGAAGCATTCCCATTCAGCATTTGTAAAGCGCCTGGTATGCTAGCACAAGATCCGAACCACCGTCTTTGTCGACTCGTGTCCGTGCAATGGAGAGCAAAAGCATGGCACCAATGGAAACGGTCAAAATTCACTTACAGCTGCTCTAGCAAGAGGATGAGTTATTGTGTGATTGTCCATACCACCGTATGTTCCATGGATGAATATCTACGGTTCTCCTCCACCTTCTCCATGTCATATTAATCATTTGTGAAACAGCATTTATTCACCAGTCATTCAAATGAGGAACAGAAAATGGATTTTGCCTACTAGAGAAAAACTCATTTCCTTCTTTCCCGTGTATTTGCAAGCGTTTGCCAAGAAACAGATAGAATTCCAGGGGGGGTGGGATATTTATGAAAAAAATATCTGTATTATCCAGTGTTAGAAAGCTAATGCTAACAGGAAAATGTGGAGAGAATATTAAACTTCATGCATCAAGGATTGTTCCATTCTCTTTCACTGAAAGCTGAATTAGTTTACATTTCACACAGCATAAGAGCTCAGTTTCCTGAGCGCAAGGTAATTCATTGACATTTCAAGATTTACATTCCTGTACGGCAACGTTCTCGTCTTGCCTTACCTCTCTACCAGAGGATCAGCTTCCCCTGCTTCTTGTATAGTCTTTCTCCCTAGACCATCTTTATATCAACCACAGTCATCAACAGGATTCAAGACTTTGAGGGTCTCTGACTTCAGTCTTTGTACTCCAAACAGACTCTTACTCAAGAACTGTCAGGAGAGCATAAAGCAGCAGAGACACTTGGAAATACATGCAAAAATAAATAGCATGATACTGTTTAAAGAAATAATGTTTACAGACTAACATGAACTCCTTGAGCCCAAAGTGCAATGAACACAGGCAGTACATCTATTAGGTGCAAATGAATAAAACAGTATTTATAAAAGAGAAGATTTAGATCTGATTAATGTTTTTAAATGTGTTTACGTAAGAATTGCATATTAACCTATAGCTTTAAAGAGTTTAATTGGCCTTGGAATATTGTCTCAGTGTACAACAAAAAATAACAAATTCACAAAGGAAAATGGAAAGAAAATCCTCAAGCGCAAATTAGGTCAATTAATTAAGCAATTTACATAAATTTGATTGGTTATTTTCAGGGCATTTTTGACATTTTGCACTTCGTATTCCCATCATGTCAGTAAAAATACTTTTCTGTCACCTTATTTATGATGCATCAATCATCTCATGGGATCACAGAGTACCAGCACACACTGCAGTATAACAGCCTCTACACACAAGCTTTCTGAACCGTGCAGAATCTAGCATCACATTTCCAGCTGTACTATCTTATCACCAGCAGATGCATTTACAGGCTGTTATAGCTTCATTCTTACCTCCAAATGGAGAAAAGAATATGAAATATGACTTCATCTCCATTACATTTTTACACCCTGAATACCAAACAGATGGTAACAATTACAGATGGGAGTATATTTCTCACACAAGAAGCCAAATGCTGCATAGCTCACCAATTGAAATTTAGAATGAGTCACTTAATGAATTTAGTTTATCCAGATCTAAACTGGTGAAAAAGGGTAGAGGAATTTGGCCTAAGAGTTACATATTCCCATGGTTACCCTGGGAATACTACAGTAGCAACCTCCTCTTAATATAGCTGTGTCCACACTGATCCTTTGGCTTCTTCTTATTATCCCTAATAAAAGCCAAGGCAAATTTACTAACTCAGATAGAAGAGGAAAGTAATTTCCTTCAGGATAGACATCCTTCTGTGGCAATTCCTGCATATACTTCTTTCCCAGAGTAGTGCCTAGCAGGAGTAAGAGAGTGTAACACAGTCTGCTTTGCTCTCTGCTGGCTGAGATGTATTGATCCACCAGACCGAAGTCATGATTCAAGAGTCGACGGTGTGCTGAGAGTGCTGCTTCCCAGCATCACCGAAACTCCAGGTCACTGGTGTGTCACCAGCTCAGGATCAGAAGCCAAAGCTGGAACTGCTGAAAGAGCCTCCTCTCTCCTTTTGTCTACAGCTCCACAACCTCTCTCCAGTGTATATCCCTCTGGTTCATGTCTAGTTTGATAAGAATAACATGGGACCTTTATCCAAGGCTGCCAAATAAACTTAGTGCCGCAGATTTATATTTTCCTATAATGCAATATTGCACCTACGCTGACATAATTTTTCCAACACATTTTACAGTACTTTTCATGGACTGTACTATTGAGAACAGTGATTAATTTACTGAGTCCTTCAATTTCATCCCCCATCTGTTTAATATAGTCACAAGTGAATTTTTCAACGGTGTATTTCTTTATTTATATAGTAATTCATAAGCCACAACTTCAACAGATGCAAACAGGCATTTGCTTAACTGAAGTCAGTGAAATAAAACTCCCTACATCAGTAGGGAGCTAAGCTTTTGTACACGATGTATGTCAGAGTGTCAGCATGGAACTGAAAATATAAAATGAATGTAATTAAAAGAAACACTAGCGTAACTAGTAAGAAATATCTTTGGTTTGCTTCATTTCGTATCACTTGGGTATATCTGACATTTTAAAAAAGATCCATTTCAAAACTGATGTTAACGTGAAAATCTTGAAACGCAAATGCACTAAAATCTAAAACCTCTAAAACAGAGACTGAAAGAACACATTTGAACTGCTTCATGAGGTCTCATTTGCTTTTTAGTCTTTTTAATGAACACAATTTTTTGTTTATAGATTAACACCTATTTCAAAATAAAGTCAACTTTCACTCCAATAAGATCAGAAGTGTTCATTTAGAAAATGTTTTCTTTTTCATCACAACATTTGTCCCCTAACTACTTTTGCCAGACTAATCCTGTTTCTGCAAGCATTTGTGACTGAACCACTCTAATATCATAGAGGAGATAAACAGATCTCTTTCTAACTTATTTCTTTTCTTCTGTTACATATAATTGCGAAGTTCTTACGAACAACCTAGCAAGCCAGCTTTCTTCCACTTAATGCCTTGCCAGCCCATTTTGCCTTCTTTATCCTGCTAAGTATCTCTTAAGTCTCTCAGGTATATTATTGTAATTGTTAAAAAATAGCAGCAGCAGTTACTTCCCCAACTTCCACACACCACTGGAGTCTCTACAGAGACTGCTTGTTCAGCACCCACGGTGTTTCCATCTGTCTCAGGCTCAGCCTAGTCATGTAGAAAGCAGAACTTTCAAAGAGCTTAAAAGAAAAGAAATATTAAGAAAAGAAGAAAGTGATTAAGACAACCAACAGCTGGTAAAACATCAGAGAAGATCTATGAGATCAGGACGCACATTTCTTTCCCATGCTTTGTCTATTCCTCTTGAAGTGCTTGAGAGCTGAGTGTATTTTGGTTAAAACTGCCTGGTGAAATATATTTTATCACACCATGGATCACTGAAATCAGAATTTCCTCCTCTTGACAGCTTCATCATCAAGCAGAAATCCTTGCAACCCAGTTGGAATTGCTAGCAGTAAATATGAAAAAAACCCCAAATAAACACACAAACAAAGCCCCTTGCACCTTACTGTCATCAATTTGGCAGTGAAACTATTTACCAGGGGTGCAAGTGTTGATTCTTGTTGAACCCAGGATTTCCTCACACTTGAGGTTAGTGCTTGAAGCACTAACTCTATAATCACTGCAAGGGTGCTGGTATTTTTCCATTCCCTTCCATGAGCAATGTGGAAGATTTTGTTATATTTCTGACGGGACAACGACGACAACAACAACAAGAAAATCCCAAATATTTTACAAGATGGTAATAGCATGACCTTCCTAGCTGTAACTCAATGTACAGTCTAAACTGAGGCATTTAAAAGCTGCAGTATCTGTTATAAAGTTTATGACCATCGGAGACTTACTACTTGACTCCAGCAAGGAAACAAATTTGAAAGGGATGCCTTGTGAGCTAAAATTCAGCTGCACTGTGGAAAGAAATGGAGAGTCCAAACTTCCCTCTTCAGGATGAGGCAACACTTTTATCTGTTGTGTCATCTGCAGCAAGAAATACCGGACGTGCTTTGACAGAGAGTTAGGATTTAAAGGACGTGTGGGCTTTCTGGAGAAGTTAGTTCAAGAAGGACAGTTTAAAATTGTCCAAGATACCTGCCTGTACCTTTGGTCGTTCTTATGCCCTTGAAGTTCATGCTAGTCATTTGTTGAAGTGTGGAGGATCATCATTCCACAGAATCTTGCAGTGTATGAGATGCATTTTGGCACAAGCGGCTTAAACAGCACGCAGACCTCTCCACAAAAGTGACCGCAATCCCTGTGCTGTGCTACAAATGTAAGAAACGTGTTTGTTAACAAAGGTGCAAACTACTGCACCTGCTTATGTTTAAAAACACACCGGCACATTCCTAAGGACTGATGTCTGGGGGCAGACATAGTTTCAGGCAAGGATATAGAGGTTTATATAGAATTTGGCAAAAGTGATTTTGGTCTGTAAAGGGTTTAAATGCACATGCTAACAAGTTTTCCTTCAAAATCTCTGCAGACTCTCCAGCTATGTCTTAACAGATAAATCAGAGACAGGGTACAATTCTGAGCACTGTCCTGAGATTGTCACTGCAGATTAATATTAGCACAGTTCCTGGAATGGGTTTTTCCCAGGCCAGGTTGCTTTCACACAAAGCTCAGGTTTTTGTTTTGTTGAGTTGATTCACTCCAAAAGAAACCACAGAAGATGATTAATATATATGCAAATTGGAGAATCCGTTGGTCCCAAATGACAAATTGCACTGGTGAGATATTTATCTGTAGAGACTCAGTGGACCCTCAGCTATTATAAATTTGTTCCATTACTATCAGCAAAAAAAAAAAAGTATCAGCTATGTCTGAAGGCAATGAACCAAGACAGAGGCAGCAGCACCATTATGTGAGAAGGAGACAGGGATTACTCCTGGCCCTTCCCCATAAAAAGTGAGATGGGATTTGGGAAAGGCATGAAGCCTTCTGAACCCAGGAATAAGCCCACAAGAAAAGCAGAAGAAGGAGCCCTGAGCCAAACACAGATGATGAAAACTGGAGAGGGCAGCAGCATAAAACAAAACAGCAGAGTTTACCAGTAATCCTACCTTAACTCCACCAGATTGCCTCTAGTTGAGTCATGGCTCAAATAAAATCGAAGATGACTACATTTACTGAGGGCTTGATCCAGGGTCCTTTCTCTCACAAACCTTTGTACAGAGCTGGGAGAAAGTGATGAAATCTAGAAAAAAAAAAAAAAAAAAAAAAAAAAAAAGAAAAAAAGATGGACTTTCTCTTGCTTTCAAGTGAAAATTCTTCGATAAAAGGAACTCCTCAAGGATGTCTCAATACCTTAACCTGAACAGTGGCCAAGCATGAAATGGATGCTATTGGACTAGCAGCTTCTGTGTGAGTATTCAGAGGTAATGGAATAGCATCCAAATGCATTGAGAAAGAAAAAAAATGCTGAGATAAGTGAGTTTGGGGTAATTTATGAGCAAATTCCTGGGTTTTCAGCATGCCTACAGAGTTTCATAGAGGTCTATATGAAGGTTTGGTAATGTTTTTATCTATTTATAATGCAAATTAGAGAAACAGGTATTGAGAGGAGAGAAAAGATATGTTTCTTAATTAGAAATTTATGTAAGTGTCTCCCACAAGAAAAAGATAGATTTATTTTCACCTGGGAGGTAATTGTAATAGTGCAGGGACACAGTGCTATCTTGTATATGTCTTTGTTGTGATTAAACCACCTTTGTTACAAGCAGCTACATCAGATGACCTCTAAAATATGAAAACAATCACTCTTCACTAGCATTTTCTAAGTCTCAACTTCGGCAGACAGACTCCTCAGCCTCAGGTGCTGCTCCAGCCATCTCCCCATGCCTTAATCATTTCAATCCCTGCTTGAATTGTAAGCCCGAGAGCACCTGAATGCCTCCTGGCTTGTGGCAGCCAGAATGACTTCGTGAAGTCTGGAAGAAGACAAGAAGCTGGTTAAGCTTGTGAGCTCGAATTAAATGGCTGACAGTGAAACCTGTTAACACTGCTCCTTAGAAAAGCATGAGAGGTTTTTGGATAGTAGCTAGACCTGACAGCTTCTTATAGATTTGCTGTTTGTCCTTGGAAATAAAGAAGGAAAAAAAAACCGAAACAAACCCCACGATACTCTTTTGTCATGGTTTAACCCCACCAGCAACTAAGCATCACACAGTTCCTTGCTCACTCCTTCTCCCCACCCCTCGTGGGATGGGGCGGGGAATCAAAAGAGCGTAAAAATTGTGAGTTGAAATAAGGACTGTTTAATAATTGAAAGAAAATTATTTCATTATTATCATCATTATTATTATTGTTAGTGTAGTAATGAAAAGGAAGATAACAAAAAGAGAGTGAAATAAACCCCAAGAAACACAAGTGATGCACAATGCAAGTGCTCACCACCCACTGACCGGTGCTTCAGCAGCAACTGGCCCCTCCCAGCCAACTCCACCCAACTTACACACTGGGCATGATGTCATGTGGTACAGAATATTCCTCTGGTCAGCTAGGTTCATCTGTTCTGGCTATGCCCCCTCCCATCTTCTTGTGCCCTTCCAGACTTCTCACTGTCAGGGCATAAGCAGCTCAGAAAACCTTGATTTAGTATAAACACTGCTTAGCAACAACTAAAAACACCAATGTGTTACCAACATTATTCTTACACTAAATCCAAAACGCAGCACTATACCAGCTACTAGTAGGAAAATTAACTCTATGCAGGCGAAACCAGGACACTTTTCCAAGCAGTGCTTACTTTGTTTAGATACTAGTTTTTATTGTTTACTAAAGAACCCTTAAAAACTCCTTATGAGGGGCATCAATTAAATGTCTTTTGGTAATACTCTATGAGTACAGAGTTTTCCAGAGGTATTTGGCAAGGTCCATTAACAAAGACTTTTGATAAATTTAAATTGCTTTGAGACAAGAGGGAGCATTTTAACTCCGAGACTTCCCGAGCCAGAGATTGGTGGTTTTGTTTTTAATAGCTTTGATAAGCTTTTCTTCCCTTCCTTAATCTTTTTCACTTATTTTTTGGGCACACACAAGCTTTTGGCTTCTACAGCGTCGATTTTAACAGATGATATATTTGCAGTAGAAGAAACTGTCATTTCCTATTTACCTTCTGCAGGTCAGTCATAATAATATAGAAATCATAACCTCTGTGGCTCAAGCATCTCTTTGCAAAATCCATCTTTTCTCTTAGAATCTGCAGCTGGCCACTTTCAGAGAAAATATACTGGGCTATGAGGACCTATAATCCAACCAAAACAGGGGGGCTAACATTTCCATGTAACACAAAACAGTTAACTCTATCTATACCAGTGCTGAACTGTATAGCTGGAAAACATTATCCTGCGGGTTATGGCACCACTCACTGTAGCAAAGAGGGAAATCTCACAATGTTCCTCACTTTAAATTCCCTGCGTGGAAGTTACACTGCAATCTGAAGCTACAAGGACCACACAAAAAAAGGGTGTCAACAGCCTTTTGGAGACTCAGGATCAGGTTCTCCTCTAATATAAACCAACACCATGGCATCAAAATTTAAACCAGGAAGGTCCTGGTTTATTTTACACTACAGTGCAAATTTGGAGCTTATGAAATCTCCACTGAAGTTAATAGTCATCTGTCTGAAGCCCTCGTTCATCATCCACCAATTAATGTTGCTCTTTGGGGTGTAACCCACAAGGGCTGATCACAAGTTACTGCCTGGCTGAAGTTAAAGGTCACTTTGCTTTCTTCAGCGTTGTGTCTTTGTTGGAATTCCTCTGCTGGATTTTCTACTATTTATTATCAATTGTTTAACTGTATCACAACCAGTTGAAACCCTTAGCTGGGAAACTGATGATGAAACTCTGTGGCTTCTAAGTCTGGCTTTATTAACTTTCAGATCAACTGGCCAGGTAGGCGATTTGCTGAGCTAGGCTGTATCATAGCTGATCTCCCTAAATGCAATGAGTTTTCTAGCAATAATTTGACCTTGGTTTTTTTGCAAGAGATTAATGCACACAGACTTACTTTAAGATCTCCTTCCACGGATAAATATTTTAAGGGTTCTTCATCAGATCCCTGCAAAGTTTCTGATGAACCCAAGGAGGAGATGAAGCCATGAGCCACGTCTCTATGTAGTTCAGAGGCTGTTTTTC
Source organism: Ceryle rudis (assembly GCA_033439905.1). NCBI lineage: Eukaryota > Metazoa > Chordata > Aves > Coraciiformes > Cerylidae > Ceryle > Ceryle rudis. The sequence continues at coordinate 13,668 of JAAGNO010015358.1, forward strand.
ACAGCTCGACACTGGAGACAATCTCACTGGATTTCTAAGCAAAGCAGAAGAAACAGACTGAAAATAAGAATGTCAAAATCACTTGCTCTTCCATCAGCCTTCTCTGTCAGTTGATAGTCTGGAAGCCTCATAAATAAAAGAAGGGTGACATTCTCAGTATTCCAGTTTAATGAGGATATCTTTTGTAAGATCACACATTTAAAAGCATGTTTCTCCTTGTAAGCAAAACTGGAGTCTCCGCTTCATTTTCCTCTCCCGGTGATAAATTTCATGATTTTCCCTTAAAACCCATTTTGAAGAAGAGTTCAGTCTTATTGAGGATAAAAATGAAGGGGAAAATGAAAGAGGAAGCAGAAGAAGAAAGATGATGTGAACAAGGCCATATTTACGTGGCAAACCTCAAATAAAAAAATCTTAGGGATACTTTTCATAAGATGAAGACTGCGCAGAAACTGGAGAACTGTTTTCCCTGCTGTTTGTGACATATTTTTTCACGTGTTTGTAACATGTTTTTATAACACAGAAGGTTATATATTCTTTTTTAATTACAGAAATCTTCAAAATGTTCCCGAAGTTTATTAGGTTTCCTTCTCCATCCACAGCTATAATGTATTTCAGAGCTACTTTGACATTCCCTTTGACATGTTTGACAGGAGACTGATATCATATTGCTGGTTTTTTCCATCCTCCTCATCTCATGATTAAAAATAGCATAATATTAAATAGCTCACATGAGGTAGGTTTTTATCCCAAGAAAATAAATCTTTTACCATGGATGGGCAAAGATGTTTCACTACTAAACCAAAAAAATCTTTGATACTGCAGTCAGAGAGCCTCTTTAGCATTCATTTGGAACAAACCCGCATTCTGAAGGCTTCTGGAAAGACTGTTTAGAAAAAATGGAAAAAGAATATTGTAAAAATTTTAAAGCAGCCTTATTTTTTTTTCAAACCTGTATTTCGTACATTATGCAAGAGCAGTAATGAAGGGTTATTTCTAACAAATCCAACACAGGGTAACCAACAGGGTTTCAATCCACAGCTAAAATCCATAAAGCAAAATTTATATGGAAGATAATACCTTTTTTTTTTTTTTTAACTTACTGCTGTAGGTATAATGGGAAAAAAGTGACAACTTTTTTTTTCAGATCTTCTTCACATCTGAAACAGAAATAGTAGAATTCGGATTAATCATAGGTTTACTCTTCTTAATCAGATCAACAAACTGACATTAATATGGTTGATACTTCATCAGAAAGAAATATTGTTGAGCACTGTAGAGTGACACACTACAGAGGGGGAAGGAGTATATGAGTATTTGTCATATTTTAGTCCATGACCAATATGCAAGGGCATTAACATAAAACTGGAAACTTATGTTCAAGCCCTTTCCTCAGTCAGGAATACAGGGGTGCCTCATATTAAAAGGAAGTCTCTAAAACCATCCTGGAAAGAAAAATCCCATTTTACTCTTCCATGTAATATTAAGTTAAGAATCTCAAATTTATCCCAAGAAGGAATGGACATTTCATGAAATCTGAAAAAAATCAGTCATACACTGGGAAAATCAGCTCCTGTGAACCTCTGCCGATAACTTGCAGCATTAGATCATAGACCCAGGGGAATAATTTCATAAGCTGGTAGAGGGAAGGAGCTGTTAGTCCCTATTGAGCAAGCCAGTGAACTGGGACATAAACCAGGCTTTGCAATGTGTGTATAGTAAGAATTTGCCTGTTTTTTTTTTTTTTCTCTGATTCAGAAGTGTCAGAAATCTGGGGCAGAGAGGGAAGTAGTTATTCTCATGAGATTTCTACTGCAAAGTACAGTTGGAAATTGTGCAATTAATATTGTGCATTTGCCTCCTTTTCTTTTTTTTTTTTTTTTTTGTCTGAAAAAGTGTAGTCAGGAAAAATAAAACCAAACACAAGAAAAACAAAAAAAAAGCAAACCCCACACAAACACATGGAAAACAAGACTCAAATGGCATCATCAACTAAATTTTAATCCCTGGAAAAATGAAGACTATTCATATTCCATAGAAAGTTTGCATATTAGCCGTGGTCACAATGAAAGTGCTTGTTTCTCCTCTAAAAGCAAAAAATCAATATTCCATTATAAGAGTTAAGGGTCATCCCTAAAAGTGGGACACACGGTATTTCTGATGGTGCTTCATTACTTGTGGGCTCTGCTGAATTAAGACCTAAGTAAGTTGTACATACTTTGGTTGTATTTTGCTCTATCTAATTATCTCCACCTCATTAACAGAAATAATATAAGTGTACCACTTTTGCTTAGCCAAAGTAATGACAGTATTCTATCTCTTGGCAGTTGCAAGTGTCTGGGAGTAACAGCATCAAGTAAGCGCTCACCCATGATAATGACTTTCTGTGTTTTATATATAAAATGTAAGACCAACAGAATTCCATGTTATCTGACAAGAAAAAAGTAATAAAAAATAGTTTTCTATTGATTTTCCACAAAATAAATGATAGAGGCATACCTCCAATAGGTACGTTACACCTTTATGATTAATTTGGGTCTAGAAGAGCATCTTAGCTCTAATGCTGCTAGTTACATATAAAATGAGCCACGTATTAAAACAATGGCTGAACACTTGTTCCTGATCTCCATTTGGACACTGAGCTGCTGACTGCAACACTTTGGATGCAGTCAACTAGCCAGTTCCTTATCTATCTACCAGTGCATCCATCAGACCCATCTCTCTCCAGTTTAGAAGCAAGAATGTTGTGGGGGACCCTATCAAAACCACTTACAGAAGTCGAGGCAGATGACATCCATCACTCTTTCTTTATCCACCGATGGAGTCACTCCATTGTAGAAAGCCACCAGATTAGTTGCCCTTGGTTGTCTCTAATCACTTCTCTGTCTTCTGTATATTTTGACATGTCTTCCAGGAGGATCTGTTCCATGGTCTTACCAGGCACAGAGGTGAGGCTGACTGGTCAGTAGTTCCCAGTGTCCTCCTTTTGACCCTTTCAAAAACTGGGCATGATGTTTCACTTTTTCCAGTCACTTGGTCTTCAACTGACTGACATCAATATTGAAGTATGATGGAGAGTGGCTTAGCAACTACATCTGGTAGTTGTCTCAGGACCCTGAGATGCATCTCATCAAGTCCCACATCTCCTGAGAGCATTTAAACTACAGCCTTAGTGCTTTGAGTTACCTCTGGCAAAGGAGGGAATTCAAAAGGGCCCCTTTCCCCAAACAGACCGAAAATCCTTTGCTTTTTTCATAACTGACTAGTACACAAGCAAGTTGAAACCTATTTGACATACTGCATTTGTCAGGTTATTTATCTTAGCACAAGTAAATCAATGTAGTAGTCATTTAATTAATGAGATACTAAAATTATCAAACGTTATGATTGCCATAAAATATGTCAAATTAATCATAAGAATCAGCTTCTACAGCTATAAAACCTTTTAACAATAGCAATCGGTCCCCAATTCTGATAATAGGAGGAATTAAAGGGATAGAGTTATAGATTTGCAAATCAATAGGACTCACCAGGTTTTGTAATACTAAATAAAAGTTAATCAAGTCAAATTCAACAGCTCATTTTTGAGAATTAAGATTAGCTCATTTTGCTAGACAAAGACTTAAGCAAGCCTTAGACCACGCTGTTCTGACTCTGTGTGTCTCTAGTTCTTTCTAGCTTTGAATGCAGTGCAGCAAAAAGATAGGCTGAGTGTTGAAAAGATCGAACGCCCGAAAAGCATATTTTCTTTAATTTCCAAGTAAAATGCCAGATGGAAAAAGCCTTAAGTATTTGCTTTGTTTTCTGAAATCCATGAGCATAGGAGAAGAGTTGGTTAGAAAAATACTGAACTACCATAACAGTTTTATGGCTTAACTCGAGAATAAGCACAGGAAATTTTCAGTATTACACAAAAGGCAGTGAAATTATATGAATCGTAAGGAACTTGTATCCAATATATCCCTTCTGAGCTGTATGTTTCTGTTGTCGGTAAGAGTTAATGGTATGTTTAAAGTCGCTACTATGCACACTAATAAACAAGTGTATTTGTGTATGTGAGTTTTTATTTCCAGCTCTTTACTTTCAGTTCTAATTTTTTTTTACCTCCTCTCATGGTTAGCAGAAAATATATTTTTTGCAGGAAACTTTAGAGCTTCGAGGTATTGTCTAGCCACTGTGCGAGTATGAAAGGCAGAGGAAACATAAAGAGTTCTTGGGCAAAACACTGCAGTGCCAGATAATAACACTAACTGTGCAAGAATCTAGAGGTTACTCACAACCTAAAATCAAGGAACTTTATGTATCTAAAATGGAAAAGAAATCAGACACACTCCAAGTAAACATCTTTAATGGCTCAGACTATAGGAGACAACTCTGACATATTTCACTTGTGTAGCAGCAATTGTGCAGAAAAAAACCCCCAACTTTTCTTTTTAGCTGGTTCAAAAAAATAAAGTTCTAAAATCAATTCCATAAAATAAAACATTCCAGTTTGGATATACTGCACAGGAGAAACAGATATATTGACTTTCTCAGCGGAAAATAAAGTAAACGAAGTAAAGGAAATAATGAAATAATAAGGAAATAATGAAATGAAATGAAATGAAATGAAATGAAATGAAATGAAATGAAATGAAATGAAATTAAATGATGAAATGAAATAAAATCAAACGATGAAATTAATTTAAAAAATAAAAATCACCCACAAAATTGGAATTTTCACAGACATTTTAATTCTTGCTACACATTCTTTGTTAGCACCTCACAATTTTCAATTATGACACTTACGTTCTTGTTGTCAAGAGAACTTAGAGCCAAAAAGCCAGGTAGATCAACTGAACAGCTGAGAAGTCCATAGTGACCAGCCAAGCTTCTTAAGCCCAAAGATTGATTTTGTTAGCAGGAGTAAAGCATTCAAATACCGGCAGCAAAGAACCTCCACAACTGTCTGTCTAGAAGAACTTGGGGATCAGTTCAGTTGCCTGAAAAAAAATCAATCGATGCTGATTAACAAGTTCAAGACTATGCAAAATATTTGCAGAGCATTTGGGTATAACACAAGAACTGACAGACACCTGCGCTGGTGTTGGACATTGGGAAAAACTCCTTCAACTTCAGGGTTGTTAAGCAGGGGAACAGGCTGCCCAGGGAGGTGGTGGAGTCACCATCCCTGGAGGTATTTAAAAGACATATAGATGAGGTGCTGAGGGACGTGGTTTAGTGGTGGGATTGGCAGTCTTAAGTTGATGGTTGGACTTGATCTTGAAGGTCTTTTCTAACAAAAAAGATTCTTTGATACTATGATTCTATTTATTATTAAGGAAAAAAAGCACATGAACACAGGAAATTTGTGGGCTGACTAAAACCCAAATCCCTCCTGATCAGGAAATGTTTCTGTGAAATAGAAATTATAATTAAACACCAAGAAAGCAGAAGGTTAATGTCATCATTTTAAATTTTCATCCTGAAGGTTTCTTCCAGATTCTCAAGTCCAAATCCTTGTATTTTAAATCTGTTTCATCTCACATATATTTTGCATTCTAGCTTAAAATGTTCACTAATCTTGTTGTTTGTTTGAGTATGCATTTATTGCAAGGCTTTGGTTGTTTATTTCTGACATACAAAATACTTGCTTTTGATGCACATTTTTGAATATCTTCACGTGCATAATTAAGATTTTAGCTAATATTCACACCTAGGAAATTCATGTTGATGCGTATGCATATACACAAAGAGGAAAGAATATTCTTAATGGGGAAAAAAAAAAAAGTAAATTTAGCTACTACGGTGCATGAAAGTTACTGAAGTGCCCCCTTTCCTTTTGAGAAGAATGTTTTTTCTGAATATTATTGATGGACCATGCCCAACATATATCTCAGCTATTGAGCATCCTATGGCAGTGAAGTCTCATTGATTTTGGTAGGATTTTGTGTTACTGGGTCCAGGTGCAGAACTGGAGCCAAAGTCAGAACAGAAGGAACATTGATCCGTGATGGTATGGTGACTCTTGCGTTTCTGTGCTATTGAACCTCATCCCATTTGAAAGTCACTGAATTAAAATGAATACGCCTGCAAATAAACGTGAGGCTTTTGCAAACCGCAGCACCAAGTACATCAAATTGCTCCCTGAATGATTTAGCCAAAATTTCTAAATGACTCGGTCACACAATCCATAGAGTTTATAATTAAAAGTATGCAGGTGCATGAATACGGGGGCATTTTTCTCGGTTGTGCTTCAAAGACCTATAAAGCCTCAGACATTACTAGAGATGTGCTGAATTAACCGTAAATAATTCAGGTAGCCTGAGAAACTCTGCATCTGCTGTTTTCCAGAGAAGCTGCATGTACTGTTATTAGCTTTCCTTCTACCCACTGCAATTATTGTTGAAACAGCTCCTTGTGATTTAAATGTACAGCAGGTATTTGAAAGAAAGCTCTCGCACACATACATACACAAATAAATAAATAAACAATCCAGATGTGCTAAGGTCGTGTTCTTCCAAGATATGTCAATAGATTATTTTGAGGTCACAGACTGATGTTATGTGATTCTAAATGTCAAACATACGGAAAAAAAAAAAAAAGTAAATTACTTCTCGGCTTTGGATAGACATTTTTGTTCTTACACGCAACATTCTATCTAAATTCTTGATTGCTTTATAGGAGAGCGTGCCCCTAATAAAAGTGCTTCTCGTACTGCATTTTTGACATTGCTCTATTTCTTCTTTCTTCTTTCCCCTTCAGTAAAACTGATTCCTGCAGCACATTTGGTTCTCGTATGCACTTCGTTATCCTGGAAGTATAACTGCAGGGAATAAGTTAAAATTAAAAAGTGCTAGCAAAACAGAGCAAGTTATTATAAATACAAAAGAAAAAAAAATTATAATTTGAAAGAGAAGCTGACTATTTTGAGCTGATTTCAGCTGTATGATCTATAGTCTCTTGAGTGGAGATGGGTGAAGTGTTTTTTGACCTAAATATTTCCATGGAAAAATACAGAATCATGTCAATCATATAAGCCATCTAAAAGTAACATAAAATAACACCTTTTATTTCAAGATATTAAAAGCCAAAATAAATTTTTCATCTGAAATTATTTTTGCAAATGCACTTGTGAAAGTAATTTGAGACCAAAAAGAAATTGCTTTTGTTATTTTACAACTTGAAATAAAATGCATTTTTACTCAATGATAAAAATATCCCTACTTTTGAGCAAAGCAACATAGTTTGTTCAGTCCAAACATTTTTTTTTTTTTTTGCAGAGCTGACACAAAACCAAGTGTTAATTATTTGCTCATCTCTACTCCAGAGTTTAAAGAAGATCCCTAAGGGCTTTGTATAGCCCAGATATCTTTCTGCCTCCTTTTGTCTTTCCAGTGAGGAATTACATTTTTCTCAACTTATTAAGCTGTTATATATTTCAGGAGAGGAAAATAATCTTGAGATGTTACTCTGCAATAGTCTTCAGGTCATCTTTGCTCAAGTCCCAGGGTGTTCTTAAATTGGTATTGCATGTTTGTGGTTATACAAAAGCCACCAAAATACAGCTTGTTCACTTGAATTATTGCACACTGAATTTTTACCAACTGAAGGCTGCTGCTTTTCACAGGTCAGGGCAACCACATGAGGTTGACTCACTAACTGTTTTTTTCAGTGAGGTGGTAAAGGGGTCCCTACTATGAGGACGGACACATACTCTGGGTTACTTCAAAGCACAACCAGAAGAGCACACTGTAGCCTCTAAGGAATAATTTTATTATCAACAGCTATACACTACATCAAAATATGTTCACTAGAAGTAAGCAAAACTGGAATTGAAGGAGATCTGACATCTATAGGGAAGACTAGGTTCCTGTGTTACTTCTGGGGTCCCAGTGCTGCTCCTTAATGATGTTTTGGACCTCACTTCCCAGTGTTTGTTTCTCTCTACCTCCAAACCCTGTCATCACTCTGTTTAAACTCTTAGGTACTCTGCAGAATTAATTTGGTTTGTCCAGTTGGGGTGGGGGAGTTGCATGTCCGTCACCGGCTTCAGTCACATTCAGTTCTACCGGTTGTGGTTTTCACAACTGTCTCTGCCCGCTTCATGGGGCAGTGCATTAGGAGCAGCACAAGTGACACATCTTTATAAAAGGGCCAGCTATTCCTCAGTTCTTTGCTTCCCAATTTATCAGGCTAGGTGGTTCTTATAGCCTCTGATACAACTGGAACAATGTTTTCCATTGGTTCTGTAAAGCCCATTTATGAATGATGATATGTTGCAAAAAGTCTTGAAATACACACCAACTATCAGGATGCTTCAAGGGTTGGGACCCAGGATCTGCAGGGGGGGATCCTCAGGGTACTGGAGGAAGGGATGAGGAGGCAGCCTACAGCCTACAGCATCAGACATCTCTGTGAGGATGTTGCAGCTGCACAGAACGACAAAGTAATGTCATTTCATACCAGTTGAGAAGATTGGGTTATCTCTTTCCAAAATCCTACATAAAGAGAAAAAGGTTAAAGTTATTGCATTGGAAGAAACTGTTCTGTTTCCCAGACAGAAGTCTTTCCTGAAAGCTAAACCCATGAATCTGCTTAATCTAGACAAAATAAACCCTTCTCCATTTTTCTCTACACTGTAAAGTACTTTTTGTAGGATATATTCCAGTTAGTATCTCTCAGACTAAGTTTTCCTTCATTATATAATAATCAAAACTGTGATAAGCTTTTTGAACTTTTATACTTCTCAACAGTTTTGCATATGAACTTAATTGCACATATGCATAAATAAATACCTTTCCAAAGATATATATTTATCTTTGAAAGTGATAGGAGTTTACTACATTATAAAGAAAATGTATTATAAATGAGATAGGAGGGAAGACATGACCTATCTAGAAAATGAAAAAAACCAAACCAAACCAAATAAATTATGGAATATAGGAGCCTTTAAAAAAGGAGAGAGGTTACTGATTCTGGAAAATAGAGGATTTTCAAGTTTCTGACTTGCAGCGTCTTTATTTTGGTGAGCACTAATAGAAAAATTGCAGTGGCAATGTAAATCCCAGCAGAGATTGCAAAACATGAATGAGAATTCATTTCCTTTTGTCTTTGCTGAAATAATGAGTGTATTTGGAAATTAATCTCATAATTCTTCATTCCTGTTTTCTTGGAATTTTTGAAGCTGGTGAGGGGGGTATTTTAGCTAGATGACAGGTTAACAACACGTGCAGCTCTGTAGATTATCTATTTATATTATAGGGATGCATGCTGTGGCCAGGAGTCCACTGACTCACAGTAGGGGAGTTTTCAGATCCCAAAATTATTACAGGTCGGACAACCAGTGTACAAACACAGATGCTAAGTCACTTGCCATAGGTCATAGAACAAGTCGATGGCAAACCTCAGGAAAGAACACTTTTCACACCGAGGCAAAGGTCTTAGCAACTTGACTGTGCTGATTTTCAACATCCCTTTTTGGAGGATTGTTGCTTCTGTAAAATCCTTGATTTGAATGAAGCTATTCACACAGGGAATCCTAATCCATTAGGATTAGGCCCAGAGCCCAGACCCGAATGCTGGTTTTGGCTTTCTGGTAATGAACTGCTGGGCCTTGTTATGAATGCACAGTCCTTTCAATGCTGAATGAAGCCTGGCAGTACATTGTATATTTTTTAGATATG
>JAAGNO010015358.1:32759-56063 GCA_033439905.1 Ceryle rudis
ACAGCTGGGGAGACCTTGATGAAGAGAGTCCTGCTGGCCCTGAGGGGACGGAGGGAAAAGGAGCTGAGCCCTGTTGCTAAAGAGCGACGGGACCGTATGGCGGGCGGTCTCTCTTAGTCCGGGACCGGAGCCGCGGGAGCTCCAGGACCCGTTTTCTCGCAAGGCGGCTCAACCCGAAGCGGACTATTTGTGGCGAGTCTGTTTGTCGGGAGGCGATCGGCTAGTGGTGAGGGACGATGAGGCTGCCGGGTGCGGCGGTGCCGCAGTGTTTCCTGTAGATGTTAGGGAGTTCTGCTTCTCTTGTCTCTCATACAGTGTGTTTGCCATGAAATAATAACAGAAGGATGGGTTTTATTTTTTAATCAAGAACAGTTCATAGTTCTGTTTTCAAACTTCTAATTTTTAATTTTTAATTCCTTCAGTGCTAGGTACGGGATCTAACTATGGGATAGTAGGTTCGTAATTAGACATGTTGATCACATTGGAGATAGCCTTAAATTGGTAACTTTGGGTATAAGCTCTCCAACAGGATCTGTCTCTGCCTTTTAAAGGTCCAATTAACTCTTGCTTACGTACCACCTTGTTTTTAGAGAACCTTAGCAACCTGAGAAACTTGGCACGTATTTACTTTTTCCATCTCTAATCTTCGGGTGCTTAACACACCGATGGGAGGTGAGATATTGCTCAGTCATGTCCCGCATGAATTGTACTAGAAAAGAAACCTGACTAGCTAATCTGCCACCAGGTGTAAAGACAAAAATTACTTTTGGGGTCCACGTTTATCTGAAATCAGCACTTCCATTTTCACCAGCCACTAGCAGGTAACTACTTTACTTGGACTGCAGATTTAGGCTAAATTAAACCAATGACTTAGTGTGAAATCTTCATGTCCTATTAGCCAGACTCCCTGAATCATAAAGTCCTGGTTGTTCCTAAATTAAAAGTCAGGAGGTTTGTTTCATCGACTGGGTTTATGGCAATGAAGGATGGTTACATGAGGAAAACTCCTGACCTTTTGCTGTATATTTTTGAAAACTGCCCAGCTAATGACCATTCCTATTAATTGGATATCGGTAAAACAGATGTTTCAGTACAATTCCTCATTCTCTGATGTTCAGTCACCCTACTAATAGTAATCGTTACTGCCACTCATCAAGAGATAATAGACTCAATATAGTGTAACAAGAGTATACTGAGTATTTGACTAACATCAGTGTCTCTGCCAGTGCCAGATAACTCCCCAAACATTTTAGGAAGTTTTTGCTTTGTTGTCTCTGTTACAACATCCATTGAATCATAGAATTATAGAATGCCTTGGGTTGGAAGGGACCTTTAAAGGTCATCTAGTCCAACCCCCTTGCAGTGAGCAGGGACATCGTCAACTAGAGCAGGTTGCTCAGCCTCATCACTCATGATATTACCTAGTGCTAATAAACTAATTTGTGAACATAAAAATTGAGAACTTGGTAGTTATTTAGTTCTATCAGACCTGCTGTCATGGCAGCAATCTTTCTTCAAAGACGAGGATACCCAGGGTAATTCCCACGAGAATGTCCACATGTCTCAGTTATCAACATTTTTAGCCACTGTAAATCAGGGTAATTCAGTTGTGTAGATGATGTGAATCAGTTCAGTTAGCGTTTGGATTTTACTGTTTGGTTTTGTCCCATACAAAAGCCGGGGTTATGAGTACTACATGTAAACTCATCATGCACCATAAAAGTCACAGAGGAACACATCTTTCAAATAGTATTTCGATAAGATGTTAAAAAATATATTATCTTTTTCTAATAGCTCTCTGTGTTAAGACTTGAACAGCTTGAGGTGGATCAGATAAAAACTTTGAACCATGTTCTTTTAAAATCAGTTTCAGAAAATGTATAAAATGACAACATGGTTAGCAAAGTGCAGCTCCATCTTTGTCCCATTTTTCACCCAATGGGCCTTTTTATCTAAAGAGGATGATCTTTCATTTCAGCAATACAAACTTGTGTTGAAAACTAAAAGGGGTGGGGTCTTTGCTGTCAAAGCAGTTGTACATTCGGTATTTTTGGTTGGTTAATGGATTAACAGGTAATATAAACCCATAGCTAACTCAAGTTAATCTAGATTATTAAAAGAGTAAATTAAAATCTAAACTAAATTGCCTTCCATCTTCAAATACGGAAACTATGAGTGTGAGCTTGTGACTGTCAGAGCCCTCACGTATACAGGAGCTTTACTGTAAGGAATACTATTGCTAAGGGTAGAAGAGGTAATAGCAATTGCCCTGACGAATTGCCTCCCTGAATATATAAATAGCATATTCTTTACAATATTAATCGAAGAAGGATCCAGGAATAGTAAATACACATTTTATTCTATAAATCAGTCTGACGTGCTGTGGCTTACTTGAAACATATCCATCAGCAATGATGAGAAAATTAATATAAGAGAAAGGAAATGAGAAGACATCCTGGAAGATTGTTCATATTTCCAAAAGAGCTTATTAACAAAGATATATTTCTGTTGTCAAAACCCTTTTTTCAGCCATCTTTCTTCAGGGCTTCTGCATGGTACCTATGAATAGAACCGCAGCCGTTTACATACAGGAGGGCTGAAGACGTATGGCAGATGTTCTACCAGAATGTCTCTTAACTTCAGCTGTGAGATTCCACATATTTCCAGAACTTTCTGAGACCTAAATCTTTAGATCTGGGAGAGAACTTAAAGATCCTTAAAGGTCTATATGGAACTCTGCTGCTTCTTACATCCTGTGTGATAGCTCTCAAAAAAATGTTTCGCATATGACCCAAATTGAGGAAACATCCCTACCAGCCAAGATGAGGGCCCAGAGGGGAATCAGGTTCCAGAAAGGGCCAAAGGCAGCACAGGCAGAGGAGGAGGAATCCAAGGAGGGACCGGTAGCAGAGGGAGCCTGAGCCTGGAGGAGGAGGAGGGCAGGAAGTGCTGCAGACCTGGAGCAGGGATCCCCTCCTGAGGTTAAGTCTCTATGGTCCTTTTGACTTTTCGATGGTGTGTAAGTTTAATGGTATTATAAGAGAAAGGGGTAAAAGAAGTTCCTAGTTTAGAGTGACACCTTCTGTGAAGGCTATTTTACCACTCGGACTGGCTTATGGGCTTAGCTAATGTGGCTCAGATTTATGAACTACAGACTTGAAGTCTGTTTGTAGATTTGGCCTTGTGCCAATCAATAAATAACGTGAAGAGCTTGATGAAGAACCTTTGTGACTGCCAGAATCTCTGTTTCTGTGCTCAACAACTTCAGATCACGTTCTTAGGCTGAGTTATAACTCTTAGCAAGTAAACTGTTGACTTCTTCGTCGGCTCCTGGATTGGTTGATACTGCAGACCCATATAAAGTGCTCACTTCTTGCAGTCTCTTTTTCAACAACCACATCACATGGATCTCAGCAGCAACTGCAACATCTGAAATTGTCAAAGCCACTTACCAGAAAAAAAGGGAAAGAAGTTGTGCTGACCACCTCCAAATAAAACTAAAAGCATCTGCATAACAGACTCCTTTGATCTGTAAACAGTAATTATTACCCTTTCATATAACAGAATGTTAATTGCAAGAATGAATGTTAATGTAATATATAATTAATCTAACAGGATTCTAAAAACATACATTAGGGAAGTATGAATAAGTCACTCATGTCTTTAATTATCTATGTATATTTGGGTTGTTATCAGTGAGACAGAAGGGTAGATGATGAGACCCAGCATAACCCTCCTTTTTCTCTAGGCTCACCAGCAACAAGCTAAATACTTGGGTTAATATGGGAGAAGAAATTACTTGCCTACAGCAGAATAAGACCTGCAGAGGTATAACGCTGCTATCAGAGTCCTGATACGAGTCATTAAGAGCTCTGTTTATGTTACTTGAGGACGTAACCAGTATTTACACCACTATAACTAAAGGGTTTTGTTAATTTTGCCAGATTTTAGCTGCAGAAAAAGTAGCTATCTGGCATAAACAGCGTCTCTCTAACCTGATGGGCTGTCTACAGCTCTCAGGGTTTTTTATAGATAATTCCTATAGCTGTCAATGGGAATTGCCTGGCTGTATCTGCAGAAGAACATGGCTCTATTTTTGTTAGAAAGATTAAGATTATGAACAGAAATACTGAAGTAAAGTTTGAACCATTTTATCGTGGAGAAAGCATGATCATACCAGCCATGTATAAGGAATCAGTTACAAGACCAAGACTCTTTTGCTTGGAAAAACTCAGCTGTAGGCAGGGGGAAAGGAGCACAGGAAAAAAAAATGGGATGGGAGTCTTTAAAATCAGATGAAGAAGGTGAATAGGGAGAAAATGGAAAATCTGGGGAAGATGATTTTTTGGAATTAATGGATTTCTAACATAAGGAACTTTTTGACAGGGATCAGACAACTTAATGAGACAAATATCTATTGCAGGCTATTAAATATGCACAAACTCTTCTAGTTGAGGAAGCCTCTGAAACACCAGTCATGGTGCTGGGAAAATATTCCGGAAATTACTGCAATATCCTTGTGCTGCTCTTGTCCCTTTTTCTTACACCACTCACTAGTGGTCAGTGGGACAGACTCAATATGAGATTATGTGAGCCTTTAATCAAACCCAGAACCATTTCTTACCAGGAAAAGAAAAAAAAAAAAGGGGGTTGTTATCAATAACACGGAGTATCTCCTCTACATGCATCTTAACAAAATCAATCATTCTGTTTTCAGTGAACATTGCAATAGAACCTATTAACACTAAAATTCTCTTGACTACTGAAGTCTATCCTGGTTTACCTTTCTTTCTAAGAACTATTCCTAGTTGGTACAAATGGCTGTGGTGTAAAATGGAAAACCAGGGAGACTTCTGAATTTGAGCAGGAAAAAATTCCTAATTAGTTCTTTTCTGTTTCCAGTTTTTAAAGTTGCTTGATTCCTAACAAGTCTTCTATAGAAACGTGTCTGGAATATTCTCAGAGATTGTCAGAGTGAGCAAAGGTCAGGCAAAAGAAGTGCACTGTTAAGTCTTTGAGGAGATGACAAGAGTGTTCAGCAGATATAGGCTGATTAAATTATGCTAATCTATTTCTACTTACGAATATACAGTTCCCCCAGAAGGGTTTTGAAGAAAGTGCATTTTAAACAGGATAAATAGCAAAGCTTATCTTTCCATAGGGAAGCTTCTAGCAATGATTTCTTACTGAACTGTGTGGACAACTCCCTGTAAAAGCGTAGGTTCACGCAGGGATGTACCCAACACCAATCCAGCGTCGTGAGAACAGAGTATTGTCTGCACAGCTAGATTCACACCAGGACACATGGCACACACGGAGTGTAAAAGCTTAAAACACTCTTACCCATGCTCATTAAATATACATACTCATTTACTCACATTCACACTGCTTTGATTATATCCTAATTTCTCTCTTTTTAGTATTGCAAAGGGCTGTGAAGTCGAGAAATAGTGATTGTGTCCATTATAACCAGAAAGAAAGAAATTCCATTACCAACCAAGCCACAAAGAGGTGCTCCCAAACTCTAGGCCCTGACTTCTCCTGCGTTCTGGAAATGTATTCTCAGAGTGGTTGAAAACACCATTTATTGACATTGAAGAAGACAGTCCACCCACTTAATCTCATTTATTAATAGTCTCTTCAATGTAGTTTAATTTTCAATTAAATGCCAGAATAAGCAGAATCAACATTTTGATCTACACATTTTAATAGATAAAAACCCCCGTGTCTTTGAAAGCTCTGTGATTGTTTTATTACCTGGTAGTTAGTCCAATGAGAAAAATCCTCTACAATTCTGTTAGTTGCATTATTCTTTCGAAAATACCAAAATCTTTTATATAGGTAGCAACGTAAACCAAACATTGTTCATATTAAAATCAAAGCTCATTTACTTCTTCGATGTAAATTAGTTTCTGCCTCAAGTGTTTTGGTTCACTTTACTTTTTTTTTGTGTTGTATCATGAAACATCACTTTAGCCAGCAACCCATATTTTTACTAACAACACTTATCCAGCACATTTTCACTTCAGTTTATTTAGTTCTGATCATCCAAGCATATGAAAACACTTGGCAAACAGCTTCTAACTAAAAAAATGTAGAATATAAGTAAAAATAACACCTTTTTCTCATAGTTTTTCTCCTTGTGTCTTTTCAGAGCCATATCTGCTAAGTCAACTGACAGTGCCTGTTTTTCTTATTTTTGGTTATATTTTTCATGCAGAAGTCACGTGAGTGTGTGAAGGTATCAGTGCAGCATCTTTTTAATTACTTCAGTGACTCCAGCTTTACTCTGTGCTTCTAATCTGAATTTCCAGGTCTGTTGGGAAATAAATAAATAAAAAATACACACCAGAAACCCAAACTGAGCTTATTAACTTGTTGTAAGACATTACAGAACTATAGTGTGAGGGTGAGATTCATCTAGATGAAAGTGCTGATGTAATAACCGGTTATTCTTAAAACTACTACTGAGGATAAGAAAACTCTCACAAAGGCCTTTTAAGTAGGTAACCCTATAACATCCCTGTGGAAATAACTCATAATTACTGTTAGAGAGACACGTACTCTTAAGAATTCATTTGTGTTATTTACCAAAAGTAAAGGGCACTGCAGATCCTAAAAAAACTTGTATTTTCTTGAAATGGGAGAGTACTGACATCCATGTATTACTTCCTCGTGTTCTACTTTCTGGTATGTTTTAAAGGGGAATGATGGGTTCCCCTACACTGGACAATTTGAGGACTCAGCTTGACAGGCTGCTGGGCCAGCTCATTTAAACTATATATATATAGTTTACCTTAAAAGGTTGGATTAGATGATCCTTGAAGTCCTTTCCAACCTGGTATTCTATGATTCATCTGATCACATTGGTAATAAACATGGCTGGGTTTTTTTCCCACAATTAGCATCAACGTTTATTGTCCTTTAAGGTAATTAACAATTTTGGTTTCAGCTTAGATCAATATTTGTAATGCTAAGTCAATATATCATGAGGAAAATACTAGAACTTCGTGTCTGTGGCTTCCAAAGACATTTTAATTTTCTATTCTCTGTAAGGTAGTGTCCAGTGTGGTAATGGACAGCACGCACCAAGTCTGGAGTTGTCTGTACAGCTTGGAAAATCCCAGAAAGGTCAGCGTATAGGGAAACTTCACAGTTCTTTTTCATTCCATGTTGTCCCTGGATTTTCCTCATGAGCCAAGGTACTTTGTTCTCTTTCTCACTTGCAGTTCTTCAGTTTTTGATCATTTTTTTCTACTTAACTTGAATTCCCTCTAGCTCAGTTCATCTCCAGAAGAACTTGAAAACTTCCCTTTCTGTCCTCTGCCTACTTTTGACCCATTTCTCAGTCTCTTTTAGGTGAACGTGAACTCTGTAATGTTTTATTCCCCATTTGTTAAAAATAATTATTCGACTCCCTCAGTTCTTTTCTGTTTTGATTTTAAATTTCTGTGCAAGGAGCTGTCTTCCACTTAAGTGTTTGTCTACGAACCAGCACAGTGGGGATCTCACCTTTATAATTGGATCTTCTAGGTGGATCCTACTGTAGTGCAAGCAGCAACTAGGGCTGTAAGTTAGAGCTTCTGAGGTCTTTTATGATCTCTCTTACCAAGGCAGCAATCACTGAAGAAGTATTTACTCTCTGTTTTCCTTCTTTCCTCCTGCATATAGAACACTTCAAAGACTCTTGATCTCATGTTTCCTTAGGGGAACAAAACTCAGCAATACAAGCTGGTATTTGTACGAGCTGTTAGTACGGAATGTCTATTGGATTGAGCCCTCAACAAGTGAAGGTATAATCCATGCCTGAGAGAAAAGATTTGCAACAAAATGCCTCACATTCCACACTTGAGGACGGATAGGATCAAGCAGAATAAGAAGAAAAAAAATAGTGTTTTTCAGGACTGAACCTTGAAGTATCAAAGCAATCAAAGGATAAATAGCCTTCTAAGGGAAGGTAGAATTCAAACACCATTGTTTCCCTTTTTCAGAGGGAAACTCAATCTCTTCCTTGATGGAAAACCTAAGTAAATGAAAATGGGCTTTCCTGGTTAGGACAATGAAGGTGAAAACTGCCATTAAGGTTTCCTGCACCCAAGAAGAGTATGGGTCAGGGAGAAGAAAGCACAAGCACTGGCTAGCAAATGTCAAGCTCACAATCACTATGAGCCAGGTCCCTCCTCTGCTGGAGGAGAAAGCACAAGCAGTTGAAACTCGTCACTGCTCATAAGCTCTAGTGTCTGGGTGGAGATCTGGTGGTGAGTGTTGTGATGACTCTGAATGGGGAGTGAGACCAGGTGTGGTACTGGCCTGCCTGTTCTCTTGCTTATTGCTGCAGTTAACCGTGTTGGGCAGAAGACAGCGAGACAGTTGCCTGTTCCCAACAGAAGATATCAAGGCTGAAAAGTCCCCATTCCAGTGAGGAATGTTTGTGCAACTGATGAGCCCACTTAATGATTTGCCTACAGTCCCATCCCTGCACTTTACACATTAATAGAAAACTGAAGTCCAAATGTCAGCCTTTTTTAAGACCTGTTTTGTGGGATGAGAATTTGACATCAAATCGTAAGGACAGACTTGACAGGTTTGTCCTCCTCACCCATTCCAGAAGGGACACCTTTGGGTAAGATTTACGCCTCGGCTACGCCAAGTGTATGTTTGTTTGTGTTTTTACCTCGGAGATCGCATTTGCAGTTGTATTTTTGAGCTATAGAGAAATTTCTGCAGCTTAGCGTATTTATCACTGGCAATCTTAAAGAATCTGTACAAGTTGCAAGTGTAAATAAACTGTTATTCATGCATCCAGCTGCTTCTTGTGAATGCAACCAGACCTACATCAGACAGGCTGCTCGTGTCGGACCTAGAGTCACATTAGAATTGTGCTATTTGTGTATCCCACCGCTCCCTTTGAAGGGAACAGGACCTACAGCAAATAGGTTGTTAGTGTGTGTCTGGTGTCAGACCTATAACAACACATCTTAACTGGCACATCTATTAAGAGAGAAGTCCAGCCACCCCCAGCCCCTTTAATCTGTGAGGACCAGCTAGAACACAAGGAGATTCATCTCCTGCTAAACTTTCCCTTCACGCAACACTCCTTTTCTTCTTTCCTTTGTGGAGAAAAATGCATTAGCTCTATCCCAGCCAAAATCAGGACACCCTGAAATCCTAAGGCTCTTGTAAAATTTTTTTTTTATTTCCTTCTTTTTGCAGTTCAGTTTCTCTCCTTTCTCCAAGCAACAAAAATGACTTTGCAAGAGCACTTGGATCTCCAGCATGTCACAAGGATTTTTGCTATGACTTTTTCCTTGTTTCTGAAGGTCTTCAGTGGCTTTGAAGATGACTACACCTCAGAATATTTCCCCATACTTTAATACTTTCTCACAGTGTATAGATAATACCATTTCAAAGGCAAGTCCTAACCAGGATGCTTGAAAATGTTTTAATGAAACTTTTTTTTTTTTTAAACTTTGAAATCCTGGGTGTGTTGCAATGGAGAGAGTTTATAAGTTTACAGTATTGATGGAACCAGTGTTAGAAAATGTTTTGGGGACGTCTGAATTTCTGTGTAGTACAGCAGAGATAAGTCAACATCTGAAAAGCTCAGAGAGGCAGACTGGAGAGGAGGAAAAAGCAGAGCCAAAACTGTCACTAGATTGTCATCCACAAATGAGGTCCCATGACTGTACGCTGGTGGAAGGTCCTCCCACATTCACTTCCATCTCCTTCACACCTTGAAATAAAGCTCCTTTCACTAAGACACCAAACGATATTTTTTGTTGCATCTGAAGGAGGCCTAAACATTCTCCCTTTTACTAATCTTACCTAATTTATCATCTTTTCACATTATTCCTCTAGTTTACATGCTAGGATTTCTGAAGCAGCCACTCCAAAAATGCATGCATTTAATAGACCTTCTGTGTCATATCTGCCAGAGCTAAGAATATATATAATGGGTACCCTAAAACATCCTCAGTGGCAATAGAGGTCTGCGCGTATGCAACTGAAGTGAATCCCTTGAGCAGGAATCTGGGAGTTCAGAGGATCATTCAGCTGACTTGTCAGCAAGTGGTAAATTTAAAGTAATTTTCTCTCTAGTCTCAAAGTACTCAAAATTCCATTGATTAAAATGGGAAACTAGGTACTAACTGAATATGAAGACACCTGTATTCACCTTTCAACCTAGAGCTGAAGCTGCAGCTTAAACTTCCCATCTGTTTTAGGCTTCCTATGTCATCTCTGATAAGTCACCAATAATTTTGTACAACTATTCTCAAATTAACATTTGTTTTCAGGAAAAGGCACTGTGAAGATAAATGCCACTCTTAAAATTGAGTCACATAAACAACCTAGATGGATATACTTCTCAGAAGTACCACTTAGCTGCAAGGTATGGCTTGTGGAAACATTATGCTGACCTCTCTTTGTCGTAGATGACAAATGCTGTGTAATTTTAGGATAGTGAATAAGCATACAGGACTATGAAGCTGATGATCTGCAGTGCTGCTCTTGGACAAATCAATAGATTGTTCAGTTTTGAGAACACTATGCAGCATATGTCATCCTAAACTATCTGCAGCCAAAGTATGAACCTGCAAATCCACTAGCAAAGCAAAGTATTATTTCACATAATTCAGTGAAGGTCTTGGCATTGGTTATTTCCAAGAAATGGACAAATAAAGAAACAGTTAAGAATCTTACTCAGGTCTTACTGATACAAAGTATTTGCTCTGTTTACTCATTAAACCCGCTTTCCCTCCTCTCTGGTCTACATTTCTCTAACTGTTTATAACCTCCAGATTTTCAGCATCATGTTGCATTCCTTCTGCCTCTAGTCTTCTGCAGTGCACCCAGTGTCCCCACTTTTGAGGATTCTGCGACTGTCCCATGACAATACTCCTCTACTCATCATTATGCTAGGGTCCTAAGTAGCTGACACCACACAGAACAAATACTTTTCACGGCTATCAATGTGATATGGTTGTACTGCAAATTATCAAAAAATAAGAAAAATTAAAACAATTTAGGTAATAGCAAAAATTTCTAATCATCAGGTAGCTACTGCTAAAGAAGCTTGAAGAAAGCTCCAGGCAGAGGAAAGTCAAGATGAAACAAAACCTCATAAATCCTGACATCTGTCAGAGTTGATTTGATGCCCATGGTCTATTACTGATAATGACAAAATAGCATTTACTGATCTGCAGGGCTGCAGAAAGAAGGCGTCATGGCATTTTCATGGTTAATGTTGATTGGTACATATATCACGAGATTGGTAGTCCAGACATTTTAATTCCATTCTTTACTCTTTCCCAGGCGCATCATATCTTTTACCTTTCCACACCTCAGCTTGCTGTCCTAAGAAATGGAACAATATTGGATTTGTTGCACAGGTATCAGAGAGATCAATTAAGTAATGCTTCAGAAAGATTTCAAGATCCTCTGAAGAGTCTTTATCTTGTGAAGTGCAGAACACCATGGCTTTATTGCAACATTTAACCACACATTTAGCTTGAACTGCTGGGACTTCTCATATACTTAAAAGTGAACACAAGAATCAGTGTACTGAAGGAAAGGAATCAGAATACAAACTACCCAGCAGGATTGAACTCAGAAAAATAACTAGACAGGGATAAAGTATTCCTGGGTTTTCCCCACCTTTTTTTATCTTTTTTTTTTTTTTTTTTTGTCTGCAGGTCTTATCAGGCAGCTATGAAAACCAAAGCTCACTGTGAGTCTGATGCTCAGGCTGCTTTATTTTGTAAGGAGCACCAGTGAGACAAATTCTGCGTGCCTTGTCCTCTGGAGCAATGTTAGGATGTGTTCCAGTCATTAGCCTTGCATCACTGCAGAAAATACTCTCTAACATTAGCATCACTATCAGAATATAACCCTTTTTCTTCTTTTTTCATGCTTTTTTTTTCTTTTTCCCTTCCCCGTATTCATACCTCCCTTAAATAAAGCTCACATTGAAGTCAGAGGGGAAAAAAAGGACCACAAGAGTCCAAGGTACCAAATAGGACTTGTCACAATACAAGAATACCAGAAAGATGCAAGGAAATTCCTGTAATTTCCTCCACTGATGGCTTTCAGCAAAGATAATTGAGGCATTTGCCCAGGAAGGGCATACTGTTGGAGATGCAGAACTGTCACTGTGAGGAGTATCCTTACTTTGCTCATGCTATGGCTCAGGACTGACTGTTTCGCTGCTCTTGTGTGGCAGTGGAAAAATGATGACAGGTGGGACAGTCAGTCCCAAAGTTCTGGAAGGACAGTGACTCATCCCACAGCACACTGTCCGTGAGTGATATTTTACCCTAACATATTTTCCAGAGAAGCTGGTGCTAGGGGAATAAAAACCAAAACAATCCAGAACATAGTGGTTCTTATTTTTCACCAGCATCCATTTCCCATTTTTGAGCAAGAAAGACTATTCTGCTTACTAAGCACACTTGATTTAGGGGAACACAAACATACACAGTGCATCTGGCTTGAGAATCCTAATGGACACCAACATATGTTCCAACTAACACTCATCCAGTATGGAATCAGACAACTCAAATGCTTAAAAATGTGCCTGTCTTTTTAAACACAAGATGATAGTCACACCACAGACACTGACCTTTCAGTTCCACCAGAAGACACGTTACCACTTCCAGTGCTGTACGAAGTACTGCAGCCATTGCCTACCTACGTAGGTTGCTGAGCTATTAGAGATGTGAAGTATCAAAAGTAATTGTGTGGATCTGTGATGTGTGGAGATTTTTCAACACAATTTGTTTTGTTACATTGATGAAAATATTTAAGTTACCTGGATCATCAGACCACAATGCCAAGTCACTGATTCATTGTAGAGAGTGAAAGAAACAAGGTAAGGATTTATTTCCACTGGTTTTATCCCTTTGTCACTGCTGCTGAATCAATATATTATTTTTACATTTGTGAGACACAAAACCTTTACTGTTCACGCAAATGTAGAGACAAGAAGCTGGGTATTTAATGGGTAAAGATCTTTATTCAGCTCAAAAACATGGAACTGCAAAATTTCAAGTACCCTTGGGGCAAGCTGCTCTGGTTCCATTTGCTAGTAAGAAAGGAGTGAATTTAATTACTACATTATTTTATATCTGATACTTCCTGAATCCTTATGTTGGTCAATAGAATCAGAAAACTGAAAAAAATCTCTTATCTGATTGTGTTTTCAGTGATTGGACAGAACTTTAATGCCTCAGCAAAGATGTAAATGAAAAGTCAAGCTCGTTGGAATGAGCAATTAAATTATGTTTTAAGTTTGTCAGAAAAATGCATATATATAATGTGTGCTTAAGTGAAGTAGGGTAGTTAGACGAGTCTAACAGTTTAAAAAAAAAAATCAAGATACTTTAAATTCTTTTTTTCTCCCTTTTTTTTATCTATTTACAAACTAAGACCCCAAAGTTAAGGGGAATGATTACAACATGTAGAAACAGGGCTCAAACGTGTTGCTTTTGAAATCTGTAGCAAAATTCCCATTCACTGATAAAAGCCCAGGCACTAAGACAGCTTGGTGTTTGGTCTGGCCTGCTGAAAGCTAGGATTTCACATAGTCAGCTTTGTAAGGAGACAATAAAATCAGGTCATCAAATAAACACGTTTTTTAACAGTAGTAAGAAAAAGATGAAACTGTTGAATAAACCAGTGGCAATTTACACCTACAAAGAATACAGCTTTACCTACCTGCTAAGTTCAAATCTGGGTTAGGCATGTAAATCCTTTGTTTGAGAAAGTGAAGGAAGTATGAATTTCATCTTCAAAGGATAGACAAAGTAGGCTCCCCCTTTACAAATTTAATTTCTTATCACTTTATCTTTTCAGAGAAACACGGCCTACTCACTGCCCTGTGTGTATGAGAGTTTGGGAGGGCACTGTCAAATAGAAGCATTATATTTTGCATCATGTCTGGTGGTTAAGGAAATGATGCAGGAAAGGAGAAACTTTATTCCAGTCCCCACACTATTTCTTTCTATATCTAAGATAGTGAAAAGGACTCTTACTCCATGCTGGATCTTGAATACAGAGTTACTTGTGCCACTTCACATTACACAGCAATTAAGTTAAAAAGGCCGTGCTTCCTTGGCTCAGCCAGCTATGTGATTTTTTTCTTTATCTTCTTTATGTGATAGTTACTTCCAGCTGCAGGGTTTCAAAGTCTATGTCTCGTCCTTCTGCTGTACTGATTAGTCTATGCTTTGGTGCTTGGAGGGGTAGAAAACCTCCTCGGGGCTGGAAGGTAGATACAGGTCTCTTGCTTTATGAGTAAGTATGCTGACATCGTGCAAATGGTGCTTTGTCACCTTCTCTGACTCTGTTTCGAGATGACCTCTTTGAGCCTGCTGTTTGACCTATACACTTCTGATACAGAAAGTTGCAGAATCTTCACAATCTTGGGCAGCAACAAATTGCCTTGCCACTCACTTGGGAACCAACTCTTGTGGTAATTAGATGAAACTGCGTTCCAAAGTAGAAAAACTGATTAAAGCTCAGGTTTGGGTAGTCCTAGGAAAGTGGACTAACTCCTACCAAAGTCCTGCCTAGCACAGAAAGAAGGTATCCAAACTTAATGTTTGGATACAACAGCTGTGGGGAAATTGGATCCCATGGACCTGGACCACCGTTTAACACAGGAAATGATGAAAGTATCATCCAACAACATCATGCAGTTCTACCAGCAAAGGCAGCACAGTTGGCAAAGATCCAGCAACTATTTACTCAACCAGGTATCAGTGAACCAAGGGCAATATTGTTGGAAAACTAACAAGAGGCATAGAAAATTTATCAATTTTTGGCCAGAAGAAAGAAGAAAATTATTATTCAGAAATGATAATGTTACAAATTACTTCCTCAGTTCTATTTTTATTTTTACTCCTCAGAGAGGAACCTACACCATTTAAAGTTTACACTCTTTGTTGTACCCATTCCGTACATTTACCAGACTTTGTATGAGTCACTGCTTACTTCAGTATTTAAATTTGTAGCTGTCTATTCTCTTGGCATCCTACACAGAGTAAGACATATAACAATAATCTGAGATGATTACCATATTTCAAATGAGGAGGTAGCAAAGAAAGAGGAAAGGTTAACTGACATACACAATTCTCTTTTTTCTTCATGTTTTCCTGTCCTCTGCCAGTGCCAACAGATGAAATTATTGTCTTTTTGTGACTCTCAACTCTCTTAACCATCATTGCTTTGCAGCCTCGGGTGTTTTTCATAAATACCTGTCTGTACGTAGCTTCATATGTGCTTCTTGATCTTAAAGGGCATCCTTCAGTCAGCAAGCTTTACTGTTCCATCATTCCTCATCAACTCATCGGTGACACGTTTGTTATAAACATTCACCAATCCTGAGTTATTTGCCTAGTGTCTTGTGAAAAAAACCCACTACCTTTGTGGAATAAAAGGGACTCTCCAACGTGCATTTTCTCCAGGATTTTATTCAGTTAAATTCTGCTATCTGTTATTCTCACTGAGCTAAAATATCTCTAATAATGGACATCTATCTTCCAAGCAATTGGGACATTTATTTCAGGTGACAGTTTATCATAACCCCATATTCATCTCTTCAGCCTTTTAGATACTTTTTGATGCAACCATACATTGCTTTCAGTCTACATCCAAAAGAAAGGATTTTGAAAAGTGAAACATTTCATACCTTGATACACAGCTTCCTTGAGATGGATTGTTCTTCAAAGACTATAACATATAGATACTTTGTTATTTTTAAAACTTGAAGATCTCCATCTCTATTATTTAATCTCTATCAGGTTCCTTTAAAATGACAAAGTATTAAAAAAACCCCAAAACCAAACAAAAACCAAATTCTAAAGACTGGTCGCTCTCTTTTTCTCTTTTTTTTTTCTTTTACTTTCTCCTACTGCTTGACAACTTTTATCTGTTTATATGTACTGGTTCCAATCTGAAAAAAAAAAATGCCAAGATATTACTTGAAAAATACAACAGAAATGAAAAAAAAAAAGAAAATTAAGTAGACTGCTTAGTCTTCCCAAACAAGGCAGGTCTGTCTCAGGTCCCAGAGCCATGAGTTTTGTTTAGATTTAAGTAACAAGTATCCACTATGAACACGTTATTGGTACAGATATCAGTACAGTGATGGTGGGTGGCTGACTGAGCATGATCCTGCAGTGTGCCCAGGTGGACAAGGCAGCCAGCGGCATCCTGGTTGTATCAGAAATAGTGTGGCCAGCAGGACTGGGGAAGTGATTGTGTGATTCTAGAATCACAGAATACTGGGTTCAGTTTTGGGCCCCTCACTACAAGAAAGACATTGAGGTGCTGGAGCGTGTCCAAAGAAGGGCAGCAAAGCTGGTGAAGGGTCTAGAGCACAAGTCTGGTGAGGAACAGCTGAGGGACCTGGGTTGTCTGAAGAAGAGGAGGCTGAGAGGAGACCTTACTGCTCTCTAAAACTACCTGAGACAGTGTTGGTCTACAGTGTTGGTCTCTTCTCCCAGGTAACGAGTGATAGGACCAGAAGAAATGGCCTCAAGCTGCACCAGGGGAGGTTTAGGTTGGAAATTAGGAAAAATTTCTTCACAAAAAGGGTTTTAAAGCTCTGGCCCAGGCTGCCCAGGTCAGTGGTGAAGTCACCATCCCTGGAAATACTTAAGAGACATACAGGTGTGGTGCTGAGGGGTATGGTTTACTGGTGACCTTGCATTACTAGTTTAACAGTTTGGCTTGATGATCTGAAAGGTCTCTTCCAACCGTACGATGATTCTATGATTCTGGCTGCCCCAAGTCAAACCAGTGAGCCCAATCCTGAAATTCTGTTTAGTATGCAGGAGAAATAACATTTCTCATAATTGAAACCTTAAAAGTAACAAACAGAAATTGAGTTCACTAGAATTATGCCTGTTAATATTCTAATAGAAACAAAAATGTTTATATTTAATTGATTCAAATAAACTTCTTCAGAATCACATGACATGTTCGGAGGTTTTTCCCTTTTAGCTTCTACTAAAGGCAACAGATTTCATAGCACATTTAAAATACCAGTCAAAACCTCTCCTAGGAAACTGATCTGGTCTGAAAGCCTTCCTTTTCCCCCCTTCCACGGAGGTTTAGCAACATGCTTGTATGAAAATTACAACATAATAACACCACAAGAGCCAGGGTTGTTTCTCTGTTTGAACTTATTTCCAGCAAGAATTAATTGACTTACCATGTGTGTGTTATGGTGGAAAAAATAACCCTTAGAAATCTATTCTGTCTCATTAAGTTTGACATAAAATTTAAGACTGTAGAGTCATAAAGCATGAATTAGGTGTCACCCTGCATCGATCCTTTAAAGAAAAGGAAGTTGATCATTCTTGGTTTATTTCACTAGGAAATTATTTGCCTGTATTACTTAAGTGTTTAATTAAATTGTCATATAACACATATAAAAGATCAAATAAAATAGTCTTTTGCTGTGCCACTACATTAATTTTCTGTCATCAAAAGTGTTTATCTTGTTAGCTGCCTAACTTGAACTTGCTCAATGCCAATTAAGTGTTCTATCTCAATACATTTGGAATATTTAAATTCCTTCTTTTATTGGACTCTTGTTAAACTTTTAATTTTCTTTTTTGTTGTAATTAGCATTCGGAGAGTACAATTTCTTTAATAGTCTCTCTTTAATGTACATTTTATATTCCTCTACTTGTTTGTCATGAGATCAGTGGAGCAACTCCAGATTTCCTTTATGGAAAAATACTGTATGAATATTATATACGGTTTATGAAATATGTCTCTAGCCTTATTTTCTGAGGAAGAAAAGGCTTATGCATTAGCTTTTTGTACTGTCTGTCTTCTGAGTCCCCACAGCACTCTTGTCTGAAAGTAGCGTTAGAAAGGGATACATTTTAATGATAATTAAATTGCAACTAACAGTTCTTAGAATATTTTCTGTCCATGGCAGCATGTGTCCTCCCAGATGACATCTAGTCATGGTAAGGAATGTATAAAAAGCTGAGGACTGTTTCTGCTGTGTAGTTTGTTGCCACTGGTTCGGAGACTAAGAAAGTTTTGCTGTACTAGCTTGTATAGTCTAAACCAGACATTCATAACCAGCCGGTTAGAGTCCCATGCATATTTCATATATTCTTCATGTCCAGGTGTGCCTAAAGTGTTACCTGAAATGTAAGCTCAGAGTCCAGTCACTTGGCTAAAGGCAGGAACAAGGAAGGATACGACACGTCCAAGTGGCTTGTATTTCAGGGTAGCAACGGAAATAAATGTGGAGACTTCATGGGTTTGTGGCTGTAAGAGATCAATATCCAGACCACAGTACATTTCAGGTTCTCCTTGTCTCCCAGATACACAGACTGCATAGGTCACGCTATCCCTTGGGTGCCAGGCGTGGTGTGGTGTGCTTTCAGGGCCTTGCCTGAAGTCATCCTTTGTAAGAAAATCTTGCATCTGATACCTTCAAAAGGTGAAAAGATAGACTGTGCAATTAAGATCAGTCTCCTTATTCCCTCTCCTCAAGTAATAATTTATGAAGCTTAATGTTTCTGGCATACCTTGAGATCATTGGCTTTAACAGGTGTTATTGCAGAGGCAACACTATGAATACTTGGCTGTATTTTTAGAAAACAAGATCAGTCCAATGCTTTAAATTAACCCAAGAGCCAAAGTAGTTTGATCTACTGTCTGATTGTTCTAATTTGCCAGGCAAATATCCAAAGAAACTTGGTTATTTTCTCTCCATCCAGAAGTAAGTTAAACTAGAAATCTCCCTTTAGTCATAGTGACTGACTAATTCTCTTCAGCTATTTAGGATGAAAGGTTATTGAGAAAGGTTGGCGTTTTTTCCTTTTTTTTTTAAATTTGTTGTCTCTTTCCCCCTTCCAGTCACCATTATCCAAATAAGCACTATTAATTCAAAATTAATGGGAGGATAATGATGCAGCAAAGGTTGCAGAGTGTCAGGAGGAGCTTGATTGCACTGGAATACCAGTTTCTTTTTCTTGTTGCTGGTGGCTAACACCTGGCTGACAAGAAGCCACTTATAGCTTGCTTACATAACACCCAGAGCTGTAGACAGGAATTCTGCTGGTCCCGAGAAAAAAAAAAAAATCCCACCTTTGATTACCCTTTGAATTGCCTTTTATTCCTGAAGAGGTTGTTATAATATGAAGAGAAACAGCAAAACTATCCATCCTCATGACTGAGGGGCTGACAATCAGCTGGCCACATTCAAATGCATATTTCAGGGTGAGCTGAATAGCTCTCCAGAGTTCTTCATGACTAATGAAAAACAAGACACCTGCCTCACACGGGATATCTCCACACAGGGGTCTAGATTTTAGATGTCTTAAACTAAACCCCTTTCCTACAATCTGATGCTGAATGCCACCCATCCAGTCTGTCAATAAAACATGCACTTCAGGGGGGAGAGGTTTTGTTCCTCACTTGGTCCGGAATAATGTAACCTTGCAGTTTGTAGCTGTTTGCAGTGTGACAACTGCAGTAGGTGGTTATTGACCTCGGTAGCCACCATCCCAGCTTCTTCAAACTAACAGAAACTACAGGAACACTTCCCATATGCCATGTTTCACACAAAAACGCCAAGTAGAATAGAATAAACCTATCCATAGAATACCAGCATGTAGAAAAAGACAGACACTCCAGCACTGCAAGTGGGATACATACTGATGTGGGGCACAAGTAGGTGTGTTGATGGTAGTTTCTAGGAATTAGAATCTCCTACTACAAGAATAGGCCAGAAGTGTGTGGTTTATTTTATTTCTGGATTCTGAATGATTGCTAAAGAATACTAGTCCTTTGGCTTAAATAAGTAAGTTTTAAATAGAGTGAATCGCTCTGTGAGGTTTGATATGGTGTTTGTTTAGCATAAATTACTTACCATAGAATCAATCATTAAGGTTGGAAGTGACCTTCAAGATCATCAAGTCCAACCATCTACTAAACATTATCAGGAGCACTAAACCATGTCCTGAAGTGCCACATCTACACATCTTTTGAACCCCTCCAGGGATGGTGATTCCACCCCCTTCCTGGGCAGCCTGTTCCAAGGCCTCACCACTCTCTTCAGCAAAGAAATTTTGCCTCATATCCAACCTAAGCCTCCCCTGGGGCAACTCAAGGCCATTTCCTCTCATCCATTCACTAGTTACCTGGGAGAAGAGACCAACACCCACCTCACTCCAGCCTGCCTTCAGGGAGCTGTAGAGAGCAGTTAGGTCTCCTCTCAGCCTCCTCTTCTTCAGACTAAACAACCCCAGGTCCCTCAGCCACTCCTCATCAGACATGCTTTCCAGACCCCTCACCAGCTCTGTCACCATTCTCTGAACTGGCTCCAGCACCTCAATGTCTTTTTATTCTGTGGTGCCTAAAACTGAACCCAGTGCTCAAGCTGCAGCCTCAGTAGTGTAGAGTATGGAGGCATGATCACTTGTCTCGTGCTGGCCACACTATTTCTGATGCAGGCCAGTATGCCCTTGGCCTTCTTGGCCGCGGGGTCACGGTGCTGGCTCATGTCCAGCCAGGTGTCCACAAGCACCCCCAGATCCTTCCCAGCCACTTCTCCCCCAGCCTGTGGTATTGCCTGGGGTTGTTGTGACCAAAGTGCAGGACCTGGCACTTGGCCTTGTTAAACCTCATCCCACTGACATTAGCATGACTAATTTGATTTACTGAAGCCTTAGGTCACAAGCATTGAACTTATGCTGGACTTAGATTTACATGAAGGGAGGCCCTGAGACTGGTGCATTCTGTGAAGAACAAGGTAGTCACATCCGTCGGCAAAAGCTGCATCCTTGAGATAAGTGAAGGAACAACCAGCCTGGAGACAGAGAAAGGATCCATTGAGGAACAGGAAGAGCCCAGACCCAAATATTACCATTGGACTGAACCATCGCACGACGGGACAGGAACTTAGATCTCAAGGGTGTATTTGCACAGAGATTTCTTTGTTTGGGGTCCCTCTTTAGAGGCCCCCAGCAACAAGCTCTTTTTCTGCTTTACTATCTGAATTAAAGATAAGATTTGATTCCTGAGACTCTGCTAAGGAAACCTAGAGTGAAGAAACTTCTTCAATGATTTGTCCTGAGACTCATTTGAATCATGCTTAAACACGTTCAAAACGTTTGGGTTTAACATCATGAATGGAAGCTTTCCCATGTCATGGTGTAAAAGCTGCAGGCACTGAAGAGAAAAGACAAGCTCTGGGTTCTCAGGAAAAAAGACCCTTCCATCTCTTCCATGGTATTAGTTTGGTAAAAGGGAAACTTTGAATCACGTGGAGCCCTGTATACATATGACAGATACTTCTCCTGAGAACGTCTTGGGCTGAGTGTGCATGAAGTGGCGTGAACACCTACAGCAGACACTGTACACCTTGTTTCCCCCTCAGACTTCTGAAACCTTTACTATAACTCAGCATCCTTAGGTCACCTTTGCAGGGATAAAAAAATGTTATTTTTTTGTTTGCAGATAGAAACTTTCAGTATTCAGTGACGCTAAAGATTTTTGCTTTGGGTTTGTTTTCCTTTCTTATTCCAAACTCTTTAGAAAGCATATACTGCCAAGACCTTCTGCTGCTGCTTTAATAAGAATTCTTTTACTAATACTTGATTCTAAGTGTATACTCAATTATTGGGAAGGCATAGTGTTTTAGGGGGAAAAAAATGAAAATAAAAAACCAAAGGAGGACCAATTGTAGGCACAACATGATTCACTAAGCAGCAAAACCACCCCAGGGTGTCCTCACAAAGCCAATCCCCTACCCAGGGAATCTTCCAACAGTCTTTTCCACCAGAGCAGAGCAGGAAGTTTCTTTCGAAATACAGTGAACAACCTCCCTCCCTCTGCCTAAAGAGCCTTACTGGTAGCTCTGAGATGGTAGGATCAGGGTCCAGTAAATACTTCTGTCATTGTTGCAGCCCAGCTGCAAAGGTTTAATGCAGCTTATGGCAGTGGGTGGTTTCCAGTAGCAAAAGGTCACTCAGTCACAAGAAGCCACCTGGCCCTACTGTATCTTTGCAGCTCACAATTATTATTATCTATTATTGTTCTCTATTTATAATAAATACATCAAAATCTTGGAGGGGAAAAAAAAAATGCATCCAGAGATGTAGGAATCCTTGCCAAAAATAAGATATGAAATTTAAATTAAAGCCAGCAGCTGCTCCTAAACAGCAAGCCAAAAAGAAAGCCAACCACAAGAAAATGAGACCATGCCTACGTTCCATGCAAATTTCAGACCTTAATGTGTCATTTCCTAAAATACAGGCTAAAAAGGCAGACTGCAAGCAATTCCTTGGAGTCCTTCATATTTAATCTGAGCCCCAGTACCAACTTTCTCTTCTCTTTTACAAGGACATTTTTTCTTTTGCTGCCAGATTGCATTCTGGGTCACCGTTATGACATAGCTTAACACGCCATTCCCTACGATGCTCTAGTCCCAAGGGCACAAGAGAACAGAAGATAGCGACTAAATCTGCTTTCTTTCCAAAGCTGACTTCTTTGATACTGCTGTTGTGAGATTATTGGACAGCAGCTGGGGATTCGACAAAACCCCAGAGGTCAAATATTCAGTAGCTAAACACGGGTGCTAAATTTAGGCAACTGCTTCACTCTCTTTGCAGTCAGTCAAGCAGGACCAGCTGATCTTTGTGTGTATCCTTTTTGTGACTGGTCTGATTGTCTCAGGTCAGGGAGGTACATATATAAAACTGGGTATTGGAAGGATGACAGCGTTACAATCCAATGTCTGCTTTCTGATCAGTAGCTTCTTACATATGCTGAACAGAAGAAAATGTGATACCATTCTGAAACGGGTACAGAAATGTCCTTTGAGATGAAGAGAAATCGTACAGATCTGTTCTCTGGGACTGACAAACTAAAGAAGACTCCAACCCATGCTGACAGCTCTATCTCTTTCTGTTCCAGCCTGGTCTACCTTTGGTCCACCCGTTACTGCTATCAAAGGAAATCAAAGAGATCAAACAATATCAATATGGAAATCCAGTTTTCATTTAAAACTGTGTTGACTTTGATCATTCATACATAAGTATAAAGCACAAGTCCAGCAAGTAGTGATTTCTGCTAACGAGTTCCACAAAATATGTCTCAGTTACGTGGAATTCTTTTAATCACTTTTTCAGCTTACTTGCTGTTGAGTTTGTGGAGGACCTGGTTTCTGTGCTACTTCCTCTACACCCCTTCCTTGTATTTACCCTTTGAATTACATCACTTAATGCTCCGTTCTGAAGATTTACAAATGAATATAATGAATATAATAAA
>JAAGNO010015361.1:11650-37176 GCA_033439905.1 Ceryle rudis
AAAAAAAGGAACTTGAAAAGGAAAAATCTCTCCTCCCTCATTTTCCGAACTTGCTTTTTCTTCCTTGCAAATGTTTTGTATCAATTCGAAGTCTCTTTTTTCTCTCTAATCCCTTCAGACCTCATAACTAAGGAGTTAGAGTCCGCTGACATGGGAGCTCTTCTATAGATCTCAGTGAACAGTGGATTGGCCACTCTGTGAATATAATAATGCTGTGGGCAGGAAAGAGCCTATTAGCACTTCTTTCATCATTAACATCTTTCCATCCCCTTACTCCTCCTTTCAGGTGAACATGCACACTATATTTTATAAATACTTTCAAAATCATCAGACTTCAATTTAAAACTGAAAAAAATATCTAAATCATAATAATGACCATTTCAACTTTGATAAAAAATGTCTCCAATACAAAGCCTAGTTCTCATAGGCAGGACCTGAAACTGGACATCCCACAAGGAAGTGGACGCAGCTACTCAATTGCTACTGCACTTGATTCTAATCACATCACTAAAATGTTGGTGCTTTTTTAATTCTGGGAATGGGTATACAGTGTAATACATGATTTTAGAAGCAGTTTTCGTTTCACAATTTCCATTTACTACAATACTGGATCTATTTAAGTATGTTCCATTAACTTCCCTTCATTACAAAGGGAATTGGTAATGTCTTGGCCATGATCACTAGAAAACACAATGTTCACAAAAAGGGGTTTTGCTTCACCAAAGACCAAGGGCTGATTATTCTGTGGTAACTGATTATACTTAAGGTGAGGGTATCTCCTCCTGGTATGGCCCAGAAGGCAAGCCTACAAATACAGAGTTAAGTTATAGAGAAAGGGATTGGATTTACAGCTTCTATTTTATGTCTAGAGGATCTAGGTAATCCCACATCTTAAAACATAATTGAGGTTTTCTAAGGGTAAATATGGAGTAAATACAAACAAAAAGCTTTCCAGCAGCTCTCACTCCATATGTAGAGCTGCACATTGCACCAAAAAGGGATCTGATTCTATTCACCTAAACCATAACCTTGAACCAGCTGATAAATCTGAGAAATGGAGCAGTCTAGATTGGAGATCTGTGAGAGAACATCTGGTAAGACCAGCGTTATTTCTAAAACCAAATACATTTCCATAGATTTTCACAGTCATCCCAGAAAATGAGGGCTTGGACAGACAACTTGTGCTTTCAGCAAGTGATGCCATGAAGATAAAGTATCAAGAACAGTTTAAAGATTACAGTCACATTTTAACAGTGCTTCTGTGGTAATTAGCCTGGATAGGAAGAGACAGCAGTGCTATCTTCCTTTTCCAGTGTTCCACCGGTGTTACTTGGTGTCTGTATCTAGTATATTCCCTTCAGCTACACACTAAACCAAATTCAGAGAGAGACAAGGAGGGATTCGAAGCTTCACCTCTCCAACCCTGATTCTCAGCAGCTGGATGGTCACTGACCTGGATGATCCCTGAGTGGACCTCCTCTCCGCTCTCACACCACTCATGCTCTGTCCCAAAAAAGGAGGCTACAAGACATGCTGAGCTTTGGTCTCAGTTGCAGCCAATGCCAGAAAGGCAGACCGGCTCTAACAGGAGCAGGACAGAAGACAGAGCTCACACAGATAAGGAAACCAAAGCCTGTTTGTTTCCATTGTTTTGTATGGTGGGCAAGATGCATGCACTCCTCAGCTCACTAGCATCTCAAGGAGCTAATCATAGTCACAGAAATTTTGTGTATGAAAGGGTGATATATTCCAGGTGTATCGTCTGTTAGGAAAAAAAGAGCTGAAAAAACCTCAAAACAATAGAAACCTTTCAATAGAGTAAAGCAAGTGATTTGAACCAGAACATGCTTTTCATTCTCTTTCCCAAAGAATTTCCCCCTCTTTATCTAACATGTGTTTGCTTTGGATATCTAAACTAATGCATGTCAAGGGCAGAGTGTAGCCAAATGCTGTATCCTGCTGCGGCTCTTTCTGGACAATAGTGAGACACTTTATTGTATTCTAATATTGTTGTACATATCAACACCTGTTGCATGTGCATATTTTAAGGTTTATGGTTTTATTGGTTTATTGTGAATTTCCTGCTCTTTCATTATTGAAAGCTGATAGCTGTGATTTTTCACACCCGTTTTCAAAATACGTGCAATGGTTATCACATTTTAACACTTCAGGTGCAAGGAGCTTTAGCTTCCTATCTAAAAATCCTGCAGATTTTATCACTTTGCAATCCCATTTGTAAGTTTAAAACACAAGTATTCAGTCCAGTGTGGCTAGCTGGTTTTCCTTACAGAGGTTTGAAAAGCCACTGAGCCATTCTTTGGAGATTTTCACTTTGAGAAATTGTGGCACCTTTTTTCCTGTTATTTTTCCTGACATAATTCGTTGCTTTTGACAAAAAGAGACTTTTAAGGATGCAAGTTTGATATAATTGAACAGAAATATTGCTCTAGAATTAATCAGGATTGACAATTTTGTAAATTTTTTTCTTATTTTAAGGTAATCTGACACTGGATTAGCATAATCTAATATTTTAAATCGCTAAACTGCTACCTATTCCACAATTTTCAACAATAAGATTTAGGCATTCCAGGAAAATGAAGGCTTCTTTTTAATAGAAGAAGCTGAGCAGATCTATATTATTGTTAAAAATAAAGTCAGGAGTTCTGTTTTTCTGAAATGTACCATCAGGCCGTTGACACGTTCCATTTATCCATGGCAAAAATCACTATCCAACGTCTAGACATGATAAAGATAAATGCATGAACCTTTGGCATGAAAAGGAAAATGGCCCCATACAGTATAATACCAAATTGTTAATAGCAAAATACCAAGTAAGCCTTTGCTAATATTTTTATATTGTCTTCAGCTAAAATCAAACAGCATTCAGTTTATCTCAGCGGGATGTTTTAAAGGAAATGAAGCTCACTAGTGAAAGGCTAAGAAAAATACTAACCTGCCATGTCATAGTTTCTTTTTAAATTCAAATCAGCCTTGCCACAATCATAAAACTGTAATAACACCTTTACTGAGACTCCTAACCACTTGCTTCTAGCAATGGCCATGGTGTCTTGAGCAAAGCCTCTAGCTTCAAGCATAAGGTACTATCCTAACAGTACCAACCGGCGTTTATGAGCTCTCAGTGTTGGGTGCATTGGCCTCCAGGTTACAGTTTAATCCCTGACTGAAAGTATCTTCCCACTGCAGTTTTGATCTGAGCTAGAGCTGTTCTCAGAAAAAAAATGAAAGGGTAGGTGGAAAAAACCTATGATGGAAAAAAGTAGGCATAGCTTTGCTGTTGCTTGGATAGTAACTCACCAAGGTAAGAAGATGCTGGAGAGACCAGGACAAAAATTCAAACACATTAATTTATAAATGACTTCTACTCTGCAACCAGGGTAGTCCAGAAAAGAGGAAAATAAGTGAGGAAACTATGCATGGCTATGCTGAGATTTCCTGATGGCCCAGCGCAGCTGCAGCGGTACCGACCGTGACCCGCCATGAAAGTACAACCACATACTTCCTGCACTCTCTTGCACCCAAGAGAGCAGGAGAAAGGAAAGGAGCGAGTCATGCCATCATGAAGCCTTCTCACAGGCACTGTGCCTGTCGTCCATTGGCCTGACCTGCTTCACTAGTGTGGAAATATAGGTTATTACAAGGTACATCAAACTTGCAGGCAGGAAGAGTGGGCATCCCTAGAATGACCTCTTGCCCTTTGGGGTGCTCCCTCGGACAAGATTACCACCCATGCAGCACTTTTTTTTTTTATGCCTGTAGTCAGGGATTCAGTCATATACTGTGAGTGCAAACATTAAAGACCACAAGAAACCATACAGGAAAACCAAGAGTCCTACACTTGAAAAGGAATACTGCTGGCTGGCCCAAGCAGCCACTTAAAAATACAATTGGGACAGGAAAGACACAGCATGTGAGCAGACTGTCATGAATGGCTCTATTTAATGCAGAGGAAGAACCAAAAATAGAGTTTTCTAAATAGCCAGGTCAGACATTCCCTTATAAAAAAAAAATCCTACAGCATGTTCCTGAGATGCCCCATACCAAATGCCAGAGCAGAGCCAGCGCTGCCTCTCCAGGCTGTACTTCTCAAGCTCAGCTGAGTGTCTGGCAAAGAGCAGCACATGCTTCCAGGTATGATGGACTCTACAGCAGGGTAAGGTGCAAGTAGCAGCAACAGAGCTCCTGGAAGAAAGAGCAAGTTTCTGTCTATAGACAGAGAAATCAGATCAACTTACCCAAATCCAGTGCCTATTTTCAAGAAGAAACACATTCTTTTCCTTTGACTTCACAACCTGCCTGTTCTTCCGAAAGCTTTCAAAAAAGAGAAAACTTGTGGCTGAATGGATGTGGTTTTGTTTCTTAAGCTAGCCTTTGTCTCTTTAATTCCCTTGTTTCCTTTTCAGAAAGAACCTTTTCCCCATCTTATTCAAGGCTGGAAAGCATAGGAGAACCCTTTTTTCAAACAATACTTTTGGCTAGAATACATGTATTTTGTAATTACATTCATTTTAAATGCTGTCCAGCTAATCTGGTTGTATCCTGGGGCCATTTTCCCTAGTTTTAGCTCTGAAACAAATGATGATTTATTTTCTGGTTGTTACCTAAGTGTATATAGATGTGATCTTCCAAGAAGTCTCATTTGTCATTATTCAGGACATTTGACAATAGGGCACAAGAAACTAATCAAAGTGACTAAATGATGTCAGCTGACTACACTACTATTTTCCAAAACCTTAAAGCAGTGCTCTGCAGCTGTATGTAAGTAACCTTTCTGCTGGGAATTGATGTCTTCTAGGGTTTTCTGTTTTGGAGGAACATGTGTTCAGGGAGCTCACCAGCTGCCTATGGAAAACCATTTTGCTCTTAAAGCAAAACCATATGTCAGGCCAAGGTAAAGGAAGCATTTGAAAAAAAGAAAAATTTCTTAAAAAGTGATGCTGAAAACTGTCAGACAGCTAGCTAGCCATGCACTGCAGGAGGTGGTAGCAGATTAGAGTCCCTCCAGAGCTACGGGGAAGCGGGGAGCTCCGCAAAGGGTTGAATTTCCATTCCCGACCTGTGAAGGCAGGAGGGAAAAATACGGCTACAATTAGCAGTTTGGCAGCGGCTCTGTTTTGACTGAACAAGGCCCCACGGGCTTTTAAGTAACGTGCTGGCTCTGTCTGCCCACAGACAGCTTCCCTTGGTGCTGCTGACATCAGCACTTCACACCTGAGTCTGGTCCTGCTCCTCAGCAGCCAGTCAGTGCTTCTCCCACAGGGCCCCATTTAGATCCAGGGGGAGCTTTGCTGAACCAGCAGATTATTGCCCAGACCTGGAACCGTGGGCTGCTGGTAGCCAAGAGAGCCTGAGAAACAGACACTAAGAGCCTTAAAATGCTCATGAGAAGAAAGTGGAGGGAAGATGTTCTTCCAAAGACCAAGGTCTGGCAGGTTGCTAGCACAGCCCTGTGAAACACAGTATTGAGTAGAGGATCTGAGCTTGCACCACCTTTGCAAAATAAACACATCAGTGTGCAGGTGTCCTAAGTAAATGTGGGGGCAGGAGGAGAATCCATGTTGCTATAAATTCACAAAAGAATTTGCAAAAGCACATGCGATGTCCACCATTCTTCCAAGCTTGCAATGTGTGCCTGTGAAAGCCATATGCGTACAGACCCTGTACACTCTGCTTATTAACCTTGCTCTTTGGTGATGATCTCAGAACAGTGAATATGGTAATTATCAGTGATTAATTATAAAACAAGGAGGCCATGCATGAAAGTAATCCCCCACTGCACAAAAGGGGCCAAAACAAGAAAGAGACTGTTATGTCAGTGATGTAAGTCATATGTATGCCAATGATAGAAACAGCAACAAAAATAACTTGTCTACTGTACCTTTGTGAATGCTTATGGAACACCAGAAGTATTAGAATACAAATAACAATAATAACATCTAGATATTGCTTTTTAACCTGACATCAAACAGCAACATGAAGATACTTCTGGGAAGAGTATAAAATGAGTACAATTTGTGCTACTAAAGAAATATATCTGCGTGGTAGTAAAAATAGACGACTCCCACAGATACACACCCTAGCACATAATTTCAAAACCCAGTATCTCCTCAGTATCGCTACTTCCTCAACATTTCTCCATGTCCAAATAGTCCCTTTCTCACCCTACACTCCAGCAGGTCAGAATCCTCACCTAATTTTACAGTCTCTCTGTCTACACTGTTGTTCCTCTTTCAGCCTGTCTCGGTGCAAAGACAGAGGAGTCACAAGAAAGATATGTGTGCATGATCTATGACCATGCTACAGACCAAGCAGTGGAAAACGGCCATTACAAAGTCTTTCTGGCACTATCCCTGTAGCCTGAGCCTGGAGCATGTGATGCCAGGTCTGTCCAGAACAGGAAGCTGTGGAGGCTCCAACACGCCACAGAGATTTTCATTGCTAAATTCTAACAAGTTTCTTCTGAGTATAAATAAATTGCAATTTTCAACTGTTTATAACTTGGCAAAGCATGAGTGGATTTTCTCTAAAGGACCAAAAAGCACATCCCTGACATAAAGGCAGCTCCTGCGCCAAACCAAGAGCCCCTACTGCAAAGCTCCAAGGCACTTGAACTTCCCAAAGAAAAGGTCAACCAATGTTTTTTACCCTTGGAAACCAAGGCATTGTTTACCCTTCGCCTTGTTCTCATAAACAGCAGAACTCCTTTGACTGATATTTTCAGAAATAAAAACCTGCCCAAGGCATGGAAAATTTGCCTAAGTGAAGTTTTGGAAAAGATGTGAAAAATAAAACCCAGAGTTTTACTGTGGGAAATAATGAGCAGCCTGGGCAACTGGGCTTCCAACCTACCTAAAATCGCAATGAAACAACTGGTTTTGCAGTGGTGGGGTAATGCTACCTCTCCCTGCAGTGGGCTCCTGCTGTCCCTCAACTCAAAGCCACAAGCACACGTGAGCAGAGGCTCCTGCAGGCAGACTACCTCTCCCAGGCCACCTTCAGCTGTAGTGACCTGGGTGCATGCATTCAGCAGATGCTGCTTTGGGAGGCAACTGTCACCCATGGCAGAGTAGCAGACAACAGTGACACCAGGACTTGGCTGACAGGTTTCGTTACCATGATCCTTATATTTCAAGTCAGCAGCATGAGGCCAGGAAGGAGCTCGTATGTCACTGAGGTCCTTACACTTCCCCATAGAAGACACTCTATGCCACAAATGGTGCGTCCTGACATGACTTATAGACTAAATAGCTAAATCTCCTTCTTCCTCCAGATATCTACAAACTCTCAGGGCCATAATATACCACATAATGTATTCCCGCAAAGCCTGCAATAATTCACTTGTCATAATACACCAGGGATACTGGCCAACAAAAGCAGGTTTGTGTTTCATCTTACATTCTGATCTCTGAAGTTATGCTAAAAGAAAACAAATTGAAATGCAAAGGCACTTTTTTTGGAACTCGTTTGTGGTTTATTATTACAATGAGCTAAACAGGCCTGACAGAAACATGTGATCTACACAGAACAAGCTTTCATGTGAGCCAAAAGACCACTTCCACCATTTAAAAGGATGAACAAAGATCAGAACAGTTCCAAAGGGTAGCAGAAGGAAAGCGTAGACCTCAAAGAGTCAAAGAGCAAAACCCTTTACAGGAGTAATAGAAGAACCCTACAACATTGTCCTCTCTGTTTCCACAAAGGACAGATTCATTTTCCTTTTCCCAGAAAAAAAATCAGATCTTAGATTAAAGTCACATATATAATATAAAAATTAGATCACAACACAGAAAAGCATCTCTTCCATATCAAACAAAAATGCACTTGAGAAAACATATGGAGGGACCAAGTTGGCATATCTGTTCGTGTTTACTTATCTTGGCAAACTGAGGAAGAAACATAGTATTTATAATAATTTGTTCTTTATTATGGTGTTTTACTTTGCATCCCAGATTACAACCATGGTTTTTACAAATTAGTGATCTGTTGAATTCCTGCTTCCATCTACCTTCCTTTGTACCTTCCTTTTCATCTGTGTTTCTTTCTTGGGTTCAGGTACATATTTTGTAAATCTCTCTTTTTTCCCCTTTTTTTTTTTTTTATGTAGGTTGGGGGGGAGGTGTGTGTTTGTTTTGTTTTGATTTTGTTGCTGTTGGATTTTTTAGCATGAAGTTAATTTCAACCAGAAATTAACTTCAACATGGAATTCATTTCATGCTAGGAGTAATGAGTGAATGCTGTTGGACACTCATCTCTAGCAAGTGCTGAAGAGGTGTTCTAGCCTGATAGCAAGGGCTGTCTTCTGAACTAGATGGAGGAGTTGCATTTACCTTTCTATTTAGACAGGCAGGTTCATTCCTAATCTCAATGTGTCACAATAGCCACATAAACTAAACCTGAATGCACCTAACAATCAACAGAAGCAGCTACCAAGGAAAGACATACATCAAGGCCAACAAATAGACATGCATGGCATCTATAAAATTATAGCAGGAAGGCAGCAAACCTTGTCTATCTATGGTGGCAGGAAACTTTTCACTCATTCTCCTGGCAGGCTTAAAGAGTTGCCTAAGAAAGCTATTTCCAGCCATGTGTCTGAGAGCACCCATGAAATCACATTCACATGGAGGTATCCAAGAAAATATGTCATGCAGCCTCTTCAGGGAATGTGATAGATAGACATGGTCAGTTCTGTGATGCATTCATATTCCCCAGCCTACATATTTGTCTTCTCTCTTTCACCTTTAGCCACAATGAGATATATATATATATGTACTTCCACCCATATTGTCTTCTTAAAACTAGTGGCTGATTTCCTGTCTAGATAGGAATTCAGGTCACAACTGGGATAGTTACACAAAGTCGTCTTAGCACATGCAGAATGAATGGGTTTCTTTAAAGCCTTCACTTCCCTTAGGTTTCTTTAATTCACAAAAGGTTTGCCTGCTCCTCCCTGCAGCTGTAGCATTGTAAGGCTTGAGGAAATAATATTTTTAACATTATCAGGAATTTTTAGCTCCATGAGGTCCCAACATAATGCAAAGACATTGCAGGGGCAAAATTTGCAGTTTTGTCATCACTGGTCTCCTTGATGGCATGCAGAAAATCTTTATGCATACCTTTCTCATTCCACAATTTAATTATAGCTGACATAATTAAATCCTATAGGCACATTGTTCGGTGCATGTTCTGCATAATGGAATTTACAATAAGTGCAAATATTACAACATACAATTAAATCTTGTCTGTTGA
Organism: Ceryle rudis; assembly: GCA_033439905.1. Classification (NCBI taxonomy): domain Eukaryota; kingdom Metazoa; phylum Chordata; class Aves; order Coraciiformes; family Cerylidae; genus Ceryle; species Ceryle rudis. The sequence continues at coordinate 20,918 of JAAGNO010015361.1, forward strand.
ACAACATCATGTGGATAAATTTTATATATTTGTCAACAGAGATTAATGAGATGTAGTCTTCTATACACAGAGACATAAAGGTGAAGTTTAGAATTTTGACTCAGGTACAAAATGGTCTAGAGAAAGAAAGTGTCATTCACATTCAAGCCTGGCTTTTGGTTTGAGTCAGTTACTGTTCTTTTTGCGATCACAGCAGATTTTTTTTTCCTCCATTATCCCCAGGGACTGTCTAGAATTTCAACACAGCAACAGCTACTGGCAGCATTATTTTCCTGGGTTGATTTTGCATATGCTTTTTAAAACTCTGACATCCCTTTAATTAGCAACTTCAGAGGAAGTTGGGGCATGAAGCTCAGGGCTTTGCACTGTTTTTCCATTTTTCATATTCATACTTAGAAGACCAACAGCAATAAGGAGTCTATTAATTTGCTGGCTATTATACATCTACAATATCTGAGGATACAGAAGAAAGAGAAGACTGGAAGTTTAGTGCTAAACAAGACATGCACATGGTCTCTGGGCAGCACATCACATAGTATGACATATATTATGAGTTTAGTTAAGATTTTTTTTGTTCCTACAGAAGCACCTCTACCACGAACACATATTGGAGTACAGAAAGTTTTAGGGGACAGTCCTTCAGAAGCTGGCTCTCATAAAAGTAGCTTCATGGGATTCAGAGGTAGTCTTGCAACTACTGAGACTCTTACTAAACATGATGATGAAGGAGATAGACACCCACTTTTGGATTTAGATTTATGCATGCTTGTTATTCCCCCAGCCGTTTCCAGAAAATTACAAATTACTGTAGTTATCTTCCATCTGAGGGATTTCAGGCTTTTTGGGTTGGTTTGGAAAAAAATGTACAATATATAAAGTGTGTCTCTCCTCTTGAAAGAGATCACCCTCTTACTGACATCTTTTAACTAGTAGTGCTTACCGAATACATTCAAATTTCATTCTGGCCACTTAAGGACTTATAACACATTTTTACTCTTCTTCATTTGTGCTGTCCTTCAGACAAAAAGTCATGGCAAGAATCTAATTTGCAACTCAAAGAGCTGGAGTATGTTCTTCCTAGATATCCTTAATAGATCTTCTTAACAAGGTAAAATATCACCCAAAAGGTGCCTCTAACTTCCAAAACTTTCTTATGAATAGTAATACACAAAACAGTTAATTTCTGGTTTAGTCAGGTTAGTTTTGCACAATTAAGAGGTAGCTAGGAGAAACAAAAGGTTTTACATACAAACGAAAAAAATATGCACATATGTGTATGTCTATACAAAAGTATACATACACCCACACACTAGAATCATGCCATTTAACTTCTAAATGATGATTTTCACAAAGAGACCTCACATAATCTTCTGCCAACTGGATCTAGCTCCTAATAAAAGGTTCAGAGCTCTGTCCTCACCGATTAAAAACTCCCAAGAAGAAACATCTGTTTTACTGCAAAGGACGTCCAAATGCACAGTTTATACCCTACCCAGAACACTGCTGCTGGTTAGGATTCAATGGGTATTGTGGCACAAAAGAAGAAAATCTTCTTTGCTTCCCACATCATCATGAAATAATAAAAATCTTCAGAGGCAAATCAGGGCTTGTAGGAATAGAAGCAATTCTACTCTGTCACAGAAACAAGTTTAACACAGGTTAAAATTGAATTGGGTTTGTTTTAATGTATAAAGAAAAAAGCTTGAAGCTTTCTCTTTTAAACTATACTGAACATCTCCCTGCATACTCATCATATACTACATCTGTTGTTCTGAAAAGGAGACGTTCACATTGCAGATTTGAGGTATCTAAACTGGAAAAACTCAAAATGCATAAGGTGTGAATGTGCAAATGGAAAGTGAGAGGCATCTTCAGCTGGTATTTCTGGGCACCCCAATTAAATGCTTAAAATCTGATTGCAAATTCCCTCCCCAGACACCTCTGTGTAAAACTGCATTTCTAAATATATTGTTGCAAAGCTAGTGCAGGTTTCTTATTAAAAAATCCATATAACAGTGGGAAGAAATCTTCCAGCAAAATGTTATAACAGAAGGGCCACAATGACATTTTTATTAAAATTATATTAATAAAGTAATAATGTAGGCAAGAAATGAAAAGAAGGAATAAATTATTCAGGCAGTCACTGTAAATCATCCGCAAGGTTTCTTTTCATATAACAATTTCAGGCAGAAAAAAAATGAGCCTATCTGGAGATCACAGGAGAGAGAAGACTGCATTTTCTGTATTATCACATACAATTGCTAATCAGACAGCAAACACTCTGTAATGAAAATTTTATTCCGCCTCAAACTTGCTCACAACTCGAGAGCTTTCTCTAACACTCCCTTGGCTTAGCAATATATCCATCTACACCAGAATAAATTTCTTTTCTTCAAGTGATCAGAACTGGGCTTTATTTTAAAGAAGATGTAACTTAGAGTGACACTGACACCGAGTGACTCCAGTTTCCCTTGAGTGTTATGCACAAGTTAATAATGTCTTTCACCTCTGTGCAGTAGAAGAGGTAACTATTTGGTTGCTGCTTGTAGCTATGCTGTGCACTACAATACATGAGGGATAGGAAAAGGTTGTGTTTCCTCTCTTTTTTTTTGTGCATGATAGAGGGTGGCAGAGTTCATGAGGAAAAGAAAAAAACAACAACAACAACAACAACAACAAAAACCACCAAACTCAAAATGAGGGAGAGAAGCTTTAAGACAACCCTTCTGCCCTAAAACACAGCTACAAATGTCACTGTATGAGTCAATATTTCCATGTAGATACTGCACAGTGCCTCACACACAGTTTTCAGGGAAGGATTAAACGTGACTATTCTGAGGTTGGCTGTGCCCTGAGCTCAGCACTTCACTGATGAAAAGAAAGCCCAAGGAGAAGGCACTGGGGCATTAACTCCAAGGTGGTTGAGATTTAGTCTGTGATTACCTGAAATTTAGACACTGTAAGAATCACCAGTTCTAGGCCATGCTTTTGAGGTGGTATTTGTTCTCCTGTGCTAACTTACAGCCAGTCAATAGCTGTCTCCAGGCTACTGCGGGAAAGAAGGGTCCCTGCAGGGGTGTCAGAGATGCGCATCCCTCCTGCCGGTTGGTGGCTGTAGGGGTAAAATTGTGAGAAAGCCCCTCTGCCTTCACACTTCTCCCCAGCACCAGCTGTTCTATTTCTGAATGTAAAGGTAATTTATGATGTTAAATCAGCTGTTTTATAGGGCTAGATCAAAATTGCACCTTCCAGCTGAAGAATAAGGGCCCCTACTATGTATTGTCCCTGACTCATCATTATGTCACAAGTCTACAAGATTTAAAGATTTTCCTAACTCTGGACTCACAGAGCATCTAGGAATTTCAGATTTTGTTACAAAATGTAAATCTCTAAACTCATGGTGAATAGTACTCCTTTCAAATGTTCAGAAATAGAATGAAAATTATGAAAACCTTTCAAAAATAATTTTGCAACAATAGATCTTCAAATCTCTGATGCCCACAATATAATAACGGAAACTGCTTCAGATCTTAAAATCCTTTTAAGAATATTTAAATTTGACCTGTGTTAATCTAATCAACTTTTTTAGCAGTTACTGATACAGAGTGGAAATATATATTGGCTTTTTAAAAACAGCCTGTATTCAACTCATGTTTCACTTCTTAATATTGCTACTGGGACATACATGCAGCAATTCATAGATAACAAGGAAGCATTTAGGCAGAAATTCAAGATATTGAGTAAATTAGATGTCTCTATACCTTTATTCCTCAGACTCTTTCTTTCTGGTCTAATATCCCTCTAATTTTCCTGGCAGTGTTCCTGTCAAAGGCCACAGTCTAATCTTTTCAATACTGAATACTGCACATATCCCTAGGAAGAATCAGGAGTTTAGAAATATGGAACTGTTTCAGAAATCTCCATGTTTGACAAGTGATGTACTATTTTCCCTTTGGAACATGCTTTTCTCCCAGAGGGAGGTGCATACATTAGCATATAAAATCAATACTATGAGTATAAACTTCTGTGCAGTTTCCAAAGGGAATTTTATCCTTGAAAGTATTCAGATACATATGCATTTATGTGCAAAACAGTGACCTGCCTACTCACATTATATACAACATGTAAAGATAATTTTCACAACCCATTTGTGTATTGAATTGCAGCCAGCTATACAAACCCAACTCTACAGCTGCATCAGTGAAGCATCAGAACAGTAGCCATAAAAGACAAATTCTTCTCTTAAGGCTGAACTGTGCTGTGGAGAGAGGGACACTATTTTAGGCGAATTTGTATATACTTCATTGTAATTTTGTAGGGTTTAGCCATTATTCTTCATATTAAAGACTTCAAATATGCAGAGATTTTATGTTAGTGAACTAAGAATTGAGGATGTTCCTATACAGAGCAACATCGTATCTGATGTTTACTGCACATGCCCAAGCATCCCAGCCACAACCGTTTTCATTTCTGCTGAAGCGGACCCAACCCATTTACCTTCCACAAAATTTCCACTACAGTTGCCTAAAACTCAGAGACTGTCTTTATCCAATGAATACAACCCCTAGATGGGTATTCTAAAGCACTCTAGATGAGAAGGATTTGCTGATGAGACTAAAAGCAATTGCTGGTTTTCTGGGTGGCATAAGTCTTGACAAAAAGTTTATTTCCATTTTCCTCTGGGGAAAATGAGAGGAGAGTCTGACCCAACAGCATATTTACTATTTCATGCAAACAAAAATAAACTCAAATGTCTAATTGTTTTCCTTGGGCCCTGTCCAAAGCGTTATGCAAGTGCTTAAACAGCAAACAGCAGCTTCCTCTCCAGCTGAACCATGTAGTTTTTCTGACATCTAGTGGTCTGTAACTGTGGGGGGGTTTTTTCTTCATAAGCAACAACGTGTTTAGACTCATGTTACTTCCTCCTAGGAATTTCTGACAGGATGAGACCCTCAAAAAAGCAAATTGTATAGGACAACCCTTGCCAGCCTCCCTACATTCCCCACTGAAGAATGCATCTTCTGCAACATGTACTGAAGAGCCACAGGACACAGCACCAAATCCAGAAGATGCAAGGGATCGTTCTACAGGCTTTATGAATGTTTTCTTTCCAAATACAAGTTCTAACATGGCTTGCAAGCTTCTCCCTTCACTTCTAAGAGCAACTGCAGCAAGTTGCTGCAAGCACCTCACTTAAAAAGCTGTGCTATTTTTCTGGAGAACTTTTCCTTAGCTGCTGATGGATGCTTAAGAGGAAGAGACAAATCCTTCCCAGAACTGGCTCTGTGTGAGTTCTAGGCCTTCTAAATAAAGTGCAAGTGTTGCAAAGAAGTAGATTTTCCTTTCTCCTGGAAGCACATCTTAAGGCAGCATCTGGTCATTTTAAAATAGGATTGTTAATTATTCTTTGGGTTCTTAAATCTCAGTAAATGCCCAGACATCTTAAAAAATGAACTACTGAAATGCAGCCCACTTGAAATTCTTGGATTAATTTACTGTATCAACAAAAGTTGCATGGGGGAATGTGGAAACTAACACAAAGAAATTCTTCATCTTTAAGATTTAACATCCTGTATTCCACATGTTTCTCATGGTTTGGACCCACTGACTTCACTGGGACTATACATACGTGAGTAAATAATGCTGCACTACAGGAGCAGGCCTGTTGAGCAAAATAGCTGGCACTGAGGATACGACATCCATACAACACCCAGTTCAAGGACAGGACCACCTCAGAGAAGGTCTAGCAGTCCAGCTGCATGGACAGGACAGCCGCCAGTGGCTGCAGCACAAGAAGTGCTCCCCCAGTACACACCTTCCCGTTCCTTCTCCCCAAAGGGATGCAGTTTGCATACTCTGAGGCTAAAATGGTAATGTAGATGTATTTTATTCTAGCTTCATTATGCATGAGCACTTCTCTTCCCTGAACATCACTCATCTGCTTCTGACATGCCAACAGGCTGAGCCAGCTGTGTTCCTATGCATTGCCTGCCTGCATCTGGTCACAAAAGGTCCTAGCAGCTGCAGTCATCTCATTCATATGCTTGTGCTTCTGCCTCAGTATCGACGTGCTCTGTAAAATGTTTTAAATTCTATTGATTAAAAAAAAATGTCAGACTGAAGCTGTAGGTCTCCAACAGAAACAGATATAGACAAAAGTTATCCCTTCCATCAGAGAAAAAGAGCACTGTGGGTAAAGAAAGACTAAAAGACAAAAGTAACTGTGAGACTGAACACTCCCCCATTATGTACATGACTACCAAGTAGTAAGATAGTTACTTTGAATTCTCTGAGCTAACAACAGGAAAACTAGAGCCCAGCTTTACACACACTCGTGTCTCCGTGTGCCTCTCCTATACTCCCTAATGACTGCTGCAGGGATGGAGCTCTGCCTTTCTAACTCCCGTTCCTCTCTTCCTGCCCTTTTCTACCAGCTTCACACCACTGAGCTTCCTTCACAAAATGAAAAGACAGAGAAGTAATTTGCTCCTCTATTACTGAGTTACAACTCACAACTAAGTACTTTTAGGCAGAACTAAAGATAGATGCTGGTTTTCTTACTCATAAGCAGTCCCATTGCAGTCAACAGAATTGTTAACGCAGAATATTTACAAGATATAGAGGTAGAAATAAAGGCTTAGCCTTTAAACAGTCTCAATTTCTCCATTTCTGATGTTGGCTTAGTTTTGCACATAACTAACATAGTTTTTATTTTTCTTTGTCTTAACACACAAATGCATGGCAAATGCATATCAGGGTTGGTGGTTTGTTGTTTTTTTTTCCCTAAACCAATTTTCTGTTTACATTATCACTCTTTTATAATCTGAGAAAACTTTCCACCCATAGGCAAGTCTGAAGTGCCTGACAGACTCCCAACAGTATTTAGAAAGATTTTTTCAGAGTAATGCTGATGTGAGGCTTGCAACAGGACAGAGTAGCAAGAATTGCCTTCTTTGTAAAGAGGTGATGATTTAAAGGCATCATTTTGGCATATGCAAAACGCAGGAGAGTTCTCATCATCATCCCATCCTCCAACAAGATGTACAGATGGTGCAGAGGGAATTACAAAGCTTAAGAATTCAGACAGTGTTGTGCACATTAAATAAAGAACATACAGTACTTCACAGTGTGCAGGAGAAGAAATCTTCCTTCCAAAAGAGACCTGTCACCTTGACAAAGATATATTGTCTGTATCGCATGAATGTCTGCAACACCACTTAAATACAGAACATATAATGAGTCCTGCAGTTATACTGGAGGAAACATCCTGGTTTATTTTTCATACAAGGCCTGATTCTGCTCTGCCTCATACTAGTTCAAGGCAGTAGTCACTCCCTTGAAGTCCTTGGTGTTAAAGAGACATTATCAAGATCTGAGCTTCAACAGTTTTCTTCAAAACAAAAAAGCCAAACCTGCAGCCCCTCCAGTTCAGCTTCCTTTCAGTGAGTCACAGTTACCACTCGGGTTTGAACATCTTCATGGACAATTATAAAACCCTCTCCAGTCAGTGTGGCTACCCCAATTCTTGACAGCAAGCAATTAATTTATGCTCCAAGATGTGACCAAAGTACCTTACATACAAACAGGAAAACAAGAACTATCTTCCCCCCATTTTCAAAACAGTACTGACTACTTCTACTGATCTTCTATGACCGTACTAGTATTACGTCCAACCAAGTACACTTGTAAATAGATCAACAATGAACACCACAGCTTGGACGTGGTAAGAGGATAGAAATGTTAAGCAATTTCATCCATACAAAGAGGGCATGCATGAAAAAGAATGCTGTTTTGTTCTAAACCTTGTATCCAAGAGTACGGAGCAAGGTTCTTCAAAGTGTTTGGTACCCTTAGCTCTTGTTTGCCTAAATGGGATCTGAATGTGCTCAGGATTTATGCATGGCCCTTCCCTAAAGCATCAGCACAGTCTCTGCAAGAGAATGAAAGTTAAAAGCCCACCTGACTGCTAAAACCACAGTGCCAAGAAATATGCCTTTCATTAGTTTTGAGACTGTGAAATGACACCTATTTGAAATGGACAGGAAATTTAAATACTTTTTCCAAGTAATTTTTTTTCTTTAGTATCCTACTGAGAACAATTTAACCTCAGATGCTGGAAAATCCACGCTTTATTACAAACTGGGAATTTTCTTTGTGTGATGAGTTGCTTTTGCGCACATTAACTGAGATTTCATGATTCCCAGTGTAGCAATTGGGTTAAGCAAGCACCTGCACTGCAAGAGCTCCAAACCTGACCAGAGCAATTCATGCTTATTTGTTGGGTATCGACACTTAGTTGAAGCACAAACTGTGGGATAATCAGTTCCACTTAGCCCTAATCCCACTTTTTAAGGACTCAGGTATTATTTAAAATTTGTATTTACACTATTTGGGTGTTAGGAGTCAAAAGGCTTATGTGGTCAGATATAAAGTCAACCAGTTATGCCTTTTAGTAAATTCTTGTAAACACTGGCCAAACAACAAAATAACTAACCCTGGTCCCAGTGTAAGGTAACTAAAATTATAGTACATATTTAAAATTTTCAACCTCATCTTGCAACACGTACCATTTGCAGTGGGTCTGTCCGTGGTGTAGCATAATTCAGTTGTGGTGTAAATAAGTTAAACACCTTTAACTTCACCCAGGTCGTATGGCACTAAATTTCCCCTGTGAGTTCCTGTGTGTTTATGGGCGTTATGGTAGACCAGGATGACAAAGACACATATCTCAATGTTGCAGTTAGATCAGAATGAACATATTTATCATGATACAGAAAATCAGGTATTACTAAATACCATGATGTGCAGGAGAGAAAGGGGCATTTAGAAGGACTTGCAGTGATAGGACAAGGTGTGATGGCTTCAAACTGGAAGAGGGTAGATTTAGATTAGAAATTAGGAAGAAGTTCTTCACTCTGAGGCTGGTGAGACACTAGAACAGGTTGCCCAGGGAAGCTGTGGATGTATTTAAGACCAGGTTGGATGGGGCTTTGAGCAACCTGGTCTAGTGGAAAGTGTCCCTGCCTGTGGCAGGGGGGGTTGAACTAGAAGATCTTTAAAGTCCCCTCCAACCCAAACCATTCTGCGATATCAAAAGAAGCATCAAAGTGGATATTAGCACGTTCCTGACAGTGAAATCATGTCAGGATTCCCACTGTGTGGAAACAGAAGTCTCTTGGCATTTCAAACATTTGTCTTTGCTCTTCTGTGCAACTCTGTTAGTGCAAACAAGAAGCAGAGTGACCCAAAACATGTCACATCCACTCAAAACAAGTGGTTTGTTGGAGCACTGTACATCTACCTAGACACTTCTTCCTCCATTAAGCAGTAAATCAGATTCACACTCAAGGACGGAAAATTTTCACTTGCTTTTCTTTGATCAGTTGTAGCAGGAACAAAACCTGCTACCACTATAGATTAAGTAATGACTTTGCTAAGAAGATAACAAAGAAGATACAAAACCTGCTACCACCAGAGAGTAAGAAATAACTTTGCTAAGAAGATATCTGTGGCCTATTACCAGCAGACTGGTGATGTTGCTACAGTGACCATGTACTCAGTGTGACGGGCTAACAAGAATGGACAAGACCCATTTTTCATCAGGGCAGCCCTACTAAGATCCACCCTGTTCCTCAACACTTTAACCTTAAAGGCATCTTGGACAATAGCACAAAGACTGTTTTCTATCCTCAGTCTTGTTTTCAGTCAGTCATATCCCCTAGTAAATAATCCCTGGGTTACATTCCAAAAAACACAGATGAATGTTAGAATGGGCTCTGGATAACATATTACCTAATGCTGTTCAAGACTAGGAGAATTACCTGCTGGAAATTATCTTGTTCTTAATGAATACCACAAGGTTTCTGCTAAACAGACGTTCTTAGCCAGTCTAGAGAGATTCTACCTTGGATCACGATTAATTGCTTGGATTTCATAAGGTGCACCAGATGTCAGGGTCAGCAAGTCCTCTCGCTGCTCCAGGAAAACTGCCAAAAATATTGGCTGGCTATATTCCAGGGGACTGACTTCATGCAGCAGCAGGATAACAGTCACCAGTCGCCCTGTAAAGGTTTTAATTTCAATCCTTTTTTTTTAAATGGTGAGAACTATAGATAAACAGGAAACTGAAGAGGTTTTTGTGCCTAGAGGGATACACACCTACCAAAATTAATTCAAGCATGGCAAAGGATATTTAAGATCCTTCAGTTGAGATATGGCATAAACACTGGCCATGAAGAAAAACAGACTGGATAGTGAGGAAGATGGTTTAATTATTCCAAATCAGACATGAATTAGAGCCTTTGACTGTCTTTTGTCTGCCTGGAGAGTTCATTTCTGAAATCCCAATATAAATTATTGTAGCCTGTTAACTGTAAGATCTCCTGCTGCCTAAGGTCAGCTCTCATCAAGCTGGCAAGTCTCTCTGGGAGAGCCCACCTGGGCTGCTGGGAGAAAGCTCCCCACCCTTTCCATCTCAGCAAATGGTGGTGGCGGCTGAAAGCTGATAAAGGCAGGTAGGAATTTGTTATGACAACAGAAAGATGTGTTCTGTTTGCCTTCTTTACCCAAGTATAAGATTTTTTTTCACTTTTATCGTTCAAAATTAGGTGGTTTGTCTAACTGCTCCCCAAAGTTTGTTACTGACATTTCTGGAGATGGATACAGATTCTATCCAATCTGTCTTTTCTTGTACCAAATTAAAGCAGCAAGAACCAGGTCAATGTCATGTTCTGGAGGGCAGAAAGAGTTTAACTAGGGTAAAAAGGAGAGCAGGATTTGGTTAGATAAAAATGTAGGGAGCACAAGCAGCATCCAAGGCAGGTGTAGGGACCTAAGCAAAAGTAGTGATTTTTACCATTGCATAGTGACAGCTTCTTACAACAGAATAAGAAAGCCTATGAGGAAGAAGGACTGGAAGGGAAGGGTGCAGAGGGCTGCTGATATGGTTGCTAAGTCTTTTTTGCAGTGGTTTAAAATGGTTTACCTTGGATTAATACCAGTGCAAAGGGTAACTAGAGACCACGTCCACATGCACACTCCTGAGAGCTGAACTCTAGCGAGACAGATGAGATAAAATGTTCCTCCCAGACCTCCTGGTATTTTTTAGCTCATGAGTTTGTCTTTGGAACTTCAGGCTGGTTTACCCCTGGAGAGCTTCAACCATCTGTAAGTAAGTTTGTCACTGGAGAATTTGCTGTAGGTAAAACAAAGGGGAAAAGATGCTTGGAGAAAAGTAGAAATGCCCTCACTGGAGAGCTTACTTTCACCGTAGAAAAGTCATCCATTTCCTCTAATGTTCATGACTCATTTACTGGACTGAATTATTTTTAGTTTAGGTGGTTGTTAAAGATGGGATTATAAGAAGTAAATGTATGCCTGAGTGCTATTCCAACCACTTTTCCTTGACACTGTGAATTGATATTGCAGATATCATTAGATGGTTTGTACTCTGTGGGGTAGAGAGGTCTGTTAATAAAAATATGCTTTATGCACAGCCTTCATGTTAGCCTCTTTTGGCTCATTTATGGTTGACTTTAAGGTATTTGATTTTTTGAAAAACATTCAAAAATACCCATTGCCTTTTCAGCTGAAACAGGAACCTTCTGTAAATTAGGTCTCTAAGAAAGAAGATGCCAAGGGAATTGAGTATTTCATTCTGAAGTTACCCAGACATATTAAGCCTGTCTGTACATTTCAGTAGATATCAGCTGATAGGTCAGTATGGAAGGGCCAAAAAAAATTAAAGCCAGTAATCTACCCCTTTAGAAAGGTAAGCAGCACTTAACTGTACTAAAGGATTGCACTCCAATTTATGATTCAGAATTTTTATCCATTTCATAATGGGCTTACTGTAGGTTTTCAGTATGTTGTTTTAGACTGGTGGTCAGAAAAATAAGAAGTAGAAATATTTATATGTGTATGGTTAACTTGAATTGCTAGCATCTTGTCTTTCCACTAATTCTTACTGTCAACATTTTACCTCATACTTGTTTGCTGTTCAATCAATCATTGTAATGCCAAATAAAAATGGAATAAAATTCTAGATGGCATCTAAGACATTGCTCATTTTTTAAGGGAATTGACTGACCTTTCAGTTTTGGGGGGAACATAAATCAAATTGATTAACTGATTGGAATATGTTATTGCTTAACTTCCATCAGGAAAGGCAATTGCATAATTAACACTAATGAGCTATTTTACAGAGTTGTGTTTGCATTCCTATAAATAAGATTACAAACACAGTTAATACCAAAAAAAATTAACATTGCTCTCAAAGCTGCATCTCTGTAATGACTGTCTGTGACTGAAGCATACAGTGCTTCCATGGACCACCTTTGATATTTCATTGACCGCAAGCCCACGAGTGACAGGCAATAATTCTGGTCTAGTCCACGTTCCTGTCCCAAGACAAAACCAACGGCATCTGCACTGTTTCCCAGCTTGGTGCAAATATTCCATTTGTTGACCGATGATTTCATGTAACATTAGTGTGTGTATAAATATCTGTGCTAATACCCTTCAGAAGGCTGAGATCTCTTCTTCTATAGGGCAGTACCAGCACTTGCATCTGCAAGTCATTTAGGTATCTCCTGCTGGATTCCTCAATAACTTCAAGAAGCTCTAGAGGCATCATTCGTTCTTCCTATGGCAGTCATCAATCAGCCTGCTGTCAAGATCGATACCAATAGTATCTCTAGTGCTGTAATTATTTGAACGGATATTCTGTTGAATTTCTGGATGAAACTGCAACATGAAATCATGCATATTTAATGACTTAACGTAGATTATAGATCTCAGGTTTAGAAATACAGTGTTAAGTTTCTAGACTTGAGAAACATTTTATACAGGATACATTCAGGTTACTGTGCAGTCCTAACCCTTAAAACCCGAGTTAGTTTGTGCCTGGGAAGAAAGAGTATTCCTTTTTCACATCTATGGATCTTCAAGGCAATCAGCTTTGTTCAAGCTACTTTCAAAATATTCTTAGGTTGGTAATTCTTTGAAAATAAAATGAGGAGTGATAGAACAAGATTGTAGTAGAAATTTGAATAGAATCTTAACTAAAATGTCTACTAACAAATGATTAACCCCATAGTGAGGAATAAAATGCAGTGGCACATTCTCTCAGTGGCAACAAAAACTGAAGTCATATTTTTAAAATCTGATAGAACACTGTCATCTGGTGGCAGTTTGAAGAGAGTACAAACAGACTTCAAGAAGGTTTTTGTTCTAAAGGCTTCTTCCATTTGAAGAGATTTATTTTAATAATCAATTAATTTGTTTCAAATTATCTAGAATTCATCCCAAGTTCTGGATTGGTCACACTACAAAGGAACCTTGGCATCACAGATCCTGCTAGTTAAGCCAGAAATAAGTTACCACAAATTACAATTTACTTTGGAAAAAAATCCATAATATTTCAATTCTGCAGACTGTCACAGGCTCCTGCAGCAACTCAGCCAAGACTTCCTACTGGGCACAGAGCAAATTTGTGCAGAAAGTTCAGAGGAAGATGTGGAAGTGATTAGAACTCTAACAAAATGAAAAATTTGCATGCTACATGCAGGCTGTATTTTACTTAGCAAACTGCTGTGCAGGCATCTGTCTTAGCAATTCAATCAATACGTGTGACTGGGAAAACTCATATAAATATTTTTAACCAAGAAAAAACAGCCCAGCCATTTAAGTTTTCTAATGGCAGGGAGACGCTATTGTTGGAAATATTTCTGGTTTCTAGTTTCAGAGAATTATTTGTCAGGGGGAAATCAGTAAGTCTCCATTATGATGTCAGCAGAGAAATTTATGATCAAGTATGTACCTAAATACCTGTTGTAGAGAGAAAACCTAGGGCTGTACAGTGACCCATGCCACAGCCCACAAGAACAATGTGTAGCCTGGCAAAGTCAGTTTTAGGTCCATAATTTGGACAGAAATATATATGGAGTCTTACAGATGTTCCCATCAGCAACAGCTTGCTACCAGGTGCAGCCCCTCCTGACTGTGTTCAGACCTAGAAAGGGGCTCAGCCTCTCTTCAGTCTCTCTCTGAGGCTGTCACTGGCCCTAGTGCACACTACTCAGGGACCAGCCAGCAGGCCAATTAGGAAACCAGTAGTTTTCTGCCCTCTGGGCCACTGCTAAAACCCTACTGTGTAGGATCCTAGCAAGTTATGAGACTTACTGATGCCTTTTATAATGTTTATTGAAGGAACTCAGCAATAGATAAAAAGCCATAAGACAGGGTAAGAGGTAATGGCTGTCACTGAAGGATCCAGGGTGATGTGTCTGCTCTGAATGCATCACAAAAGCAAAGCATACTTGCAGCTCTGACAGAATACAAGTGCAGCTAAATTCAACTGCAAATGGAAAAAACCCCACAGATTGAAGACCAGTGACACATACTCAGGACATGGAAACAAGGAGCAGCAGAATAAACAGGGCCAGACATTCAGCTGTGCTGAGTAGGGAGATGGAAGAGGACCAGGATGAAAGAGCTTCAAGCCAGCCAATTCTGTAATAAAAAATCATCTGAGAACTTAAAGGAATGATACACTATTACCTGTAGATTTATTAAAACAAGCTTCAGTTCTAAGCATTTGTAGTTAGTTCTCTGTTGCCACAACAGACCAGATAGGAAAAACAATTGTTGGGGACTACAACAAGCACCAGAGGGTTAGTTTCTAGATTTTTATTGTGGTAGGACAAATGCCAAGGTTCTTATTTGGTTCCTATTCATGCAAACTTTTGCTGCCTGTAACTAGAGGTTTGTGGGACAAGAAGGAAGACAACTGGATAAATTAGCCCTACATTCCCATTTTGAATTTCTGCCCTTGACACAGGACTGTTTGCTGACAACTAAATCCCCTTTGGTAGAACTAGGTAGTTATTATTAAAGGTCTGGTCACAGCAGGGATATGGGAGGAGAGGGAGTTACATAGTTTATCATTTGATAACAGCTCTCTGGCAGGATGACCATATTTTTCACTAGCAAGAATAGCTTTAAGAATTTGCATTTAAATTTTCCTGCTAATGA
The DNA here is from genome assembly GCA_033439905.1 of Ceryle rudis. NCBI lineage: Eukaryota > Metazoa > Chordata > Aves > Coraciiformes > Cerylidae > Ceryle > Ceryle rudis. Next base: position 35,951 of record JAAGNO010015361.1, read on the forward strand.
TGAAGCTGGTAAAGTTTCAAAGTAAGGTTAATTATACAGGGTACAGATCTGTTCTCTTTTCCTGGAGAAAAGGAGGCTGAAGGGAGACCTTATTGCTCTCTACAACTACCTGAAAGGAGGTTGTATCAAGGTGGATGTCAGTCTCTTTTCCCATGTAACAAGCAATAGGACAACAGGAGATGGCACCAGGGAAAGTTTAGATTGGATATTATGAAAAAATTCTTCACAGAAAGGGTTATCAAGTACTGTGGTACTCATGGACATGATTTAATGGTGACCTGGCAGTGCTGTTGTTAACAGTGGGACCAATGATCTTAAAGGTCTCTTCTAGTGATTCTATGATTCTAGGAATGCAATCTCATTGACTCTTGAGTAGGATGGCAGAGGAGAGTAGCTTCCAGCAGGTAAGTGAATTTAAAACAACGGAGTCGTGGAGAAGAAATAAATCAGATGAAGGAAGAGGAGTAGAAAAATCAGATCCCTGTCCCCAGACAAATGGAGAGGGAAAAATGTATTCAACAGCTGTCTGTCTTTCCAGTTGAAAAGAACAGTGTTGACTGCCATAGACAATGATGACCACAGCAGCCAGTCTGTGAGCACGGGGCTGGAAACACTCAGGAATGTTCCAAAAGTGAACTCAGCCCACTGACAGCATCAGGAACTGTAAACAAGGACATGTTGACAGATCCTGTTGCTTGTCCAAAATGTGCAAGGTCAAATGCAATCACTATTCCCAAAGACAAACTAGTTAGTGGTGGAGCAGCATTTGATGGAGAACATGCAGAAAATTGAATGAAATTTAGGCAAGCTTGTCCTGCCTGGAAGAAGAGCAATAGGCTGGTAAAAGTCAAAAATTTCTTCACAGTTGTATGCCAAACACAGATAAGGTGTCAGGTAACTTAAGAAAAGCATGTGAAATATGTACATGAACTGGCTGGAAGTTCAGAGTGTGTGTGTGTGTTTTGTTTTGAAACAAGACCTTCAAGTGCAAGAAAAGAAAGTTGCAAGACCAAACTCAGGATACACAGAAAAAAACCACATGAGACAGGCAAGCAACTTTTTCTTCCCTTAACCAAGAAAATATGGTAAATGAAAAAGAGATTTTATATGTCCATAGTATAGATGTTAGTAGAATACAGAAAAAAAAAAAAAAAAAAAAAAAAAAAAAAAAAAAAAAACAAAAAAAAAACAAAAAACAAAAAAAAAAAAAAAAAAAAAACATAAAA
>JAAGNO010015362.1:0-41490 GCA_033439905.1 Ceryle rudis
ATGGCTGGGGGTGATGGCATCCCTGTTATTGCCAAGAAAAAGGAGAAAAACCTTTTCCTTCTACTCTCATTACCTGCTCCTGTGGGTGTAATCCTGTCTCTCCCGCCTCACCCCCCCCCCCTCCCAACCTCTCCCCTCCCCCCCGGTGCCCCCCCTCTCCCCCAACGCCCCGCCGCCGCCGAGCCTCCGCGGAAGGTTGATGCCGGTATCTACCGAAAGGTGAGGTAAAAACCGCAACGCGGAGCCACAGTAGCCGTGTGCGGGGGACTTCGGAGCACCGTCAGATTTAGTCGGGTTTTCCCCTCGCCGCCCCCCGCCCTTAATTCTAATTCACCGGCCCTGGTCAGGAGGGAGGCCGGGCATACCCCCATGTCTCTTCTCCATACGTCACAGAGGAGCCAAAACTGATGCCTGCGTATTTATTTATTTATTTATTCCCATCTTGCTGGCATATTAAAAATCTAAATGACTCTTTACACGAACGTTTAGGGATGTGTAACAGCATCAGATTGCTTCCCGCTATAAATTCTTCATGGCGTGCTTCCACGTCCTGCTAAAAGCACATGAGCGGTGCAAGCCCTGGGTGTACTCACGCCTGCACGATTTTGCAGGGTGGAAGATGCCTGAAGAAGAGTCCTACTGGATTTCATTTGTCCAAAGATGGTAGAATTTTATGTCTGGTCCTTTAAAGCAACATAAAGCTGCCTCCTAAATGCAAATTTACACATAGCACAGAAAATTATAATATCAATTATAATATCAAATCCTATAGCCACCTTTTTTTTTTTTTTTTTCACCCATTAAGGAAAAATAAACCCCTCTAGAAATAATATTCTGTAAAGCTTTTCCACAGTAATTAAACAGAACAATGGAAAACTAGGGATAAAAAGCTAGAAAAAAAACACCAACTAGGGCAGTAAAAAATGTCATAGCAATAAAATAGAACAATCCTTTTATATGATCTGAGAAGCTCAAGAGCTTCTCTGTTTGTTAGGGACTTAACCATCTGTCTCCCAAAAGGAATTAAGTGGAATGTTTATGTAAAATAATAATTAAGTTGTCACTAGTATTGACAGAGAAATAGTTGCTCCCCACTTTAAGTCTCTGGCCCATCCTGCCTGTTCTGCATTCTCCTCTTCCCAGGACATTTATTCACACAGCATTTATTCACTCTTTAATTGGGACATCCAGTGCATGCCAATGGGATCCTCTGGCCATCTATTGCTAATGGCACTGTCTGATGAGAACCTGCCAAAGAGCCAAAGACTGGTCCCTTGCCTGCCCCAGCTCCCCCCATCTCTGCAAGGACTTGCTCCTGGCAGTAGTGGCACTGAAGTCACTGGTGACACTCTTAGGAGATAGAGTTTGCAGGATTGTGCCTTTATAATAACAAAAGACTGAAATCTGTAATATCTTCCTTTTTTCTGTGAATGCTTTGCTTGCATCACTTTTCAGTGGAGTAAATAGTCCAAAAAGGTGGACAGATTTTAAATGTCAATAAACATTAGAGCACCATTATTTGGCAGGAACATTCAATGAAAGCCATTAACTGGCTTTACTATAGTAAAGCAGGATTATAGTATTTAGGGCTGGCCTAGGTTACTGTAGAGACAGTAGATGCCTGGATCCAGATCCTACTTATTGAGGGTTTCAGCATCCTGTAGTATCCTGTTGCAAGAGGATATTAGGGGCAGCTGGCTGCTAAAGAAGGGTATAATAAAACATGAAAGGAAATCCTGCAACTTTCAAAGTAGAATTTTGTTCATTGTTTTTTGGTTTTGGGTTTTTTTTTTTCCTTGTGAGATCCTGTGTGGATTTTGCAGGGATTTTGCTGTTTATCCCTACTAAGATTCTGCAGCATTGCCTGTCACAATTAGGAGGCTGTTTCTTTCCTGTGAACAGAAGCTGTTATACCACTTCACATCCTTGGAAATACCCATTAAAAAAAATTATTTCATTTTCATTGTTTTCTCTCATTAGCCCTCTTGGGACATGACATTTTTATGTCTTACTGGTTTACTTTTCAACGGAATTGTCATCATCTTTTCTTTCTGCTTCATTTTTGGTCTCAGTGTCCTTTTTTCCAGAGAACAGGCATGATTTGTTCCTTTCATTGAAGAAGAATTACTTTCAGGATTTAACAACCCGTTTAACCTGATCTATGACTGAGCTGTCACGGAGCAGGGAGGGACCCTGCTCCTTCCCTTGCCTGGTCCATACATCCCTGCCTGCTTCCTTGTGCCAGCACTCGTAACCGTGTGACAGTACAGTGAATGGATAGAGATTTTGCCTTTCTCCTGCAGTTAATTCAGCAATCACTCACTTAACATGTGTAAATGTTGGCATTATGAGTGGCTAGTCCTGTGACCAGAGTATTTAAATCTGCATGTAACTCTGCAGGATCAGGCCCAATACACGCTGTGTTTTCCTTAGATGGTGTTGACAGTTCTGTAGCCTTTTTTCTGTCCTCATCCTAAAATTCTCCTTGGATGCTAACCAGCAGTTTTGGCTTTGAACGAATGACAAGAGTGGATCAGTTTTGTATATGGGTGATTGAGTGTTAATGCAAAAAAGAGTTGGCTGGGTCCTTTGTTCTGCACTGCACACTTGGTACTTTCCAGTTTCTTATACCTCATCAGTGAGGATGGCAGGAATTCATGATCGGTTAAGTCAGCTTATTTAATGCAAAACAAGCTGAAAAAAAAAATCCAGTAGTTCTACAGATTTTGCACTGTGTCAGAGAGAGAAGAAAGATGTGTCATATAAATGCTTTTCAGGTGCAATGTTTCATGAGCTGCCATTGCTCTGCCTCTGGCTAAAACAGATGAGTTGACAGCCTTTTTTAATTCACTCGGAAACATGCCAGAAACCACAACCTTTCCATACAAATCCACATAAGTTGGACAAGCAGCTTCCATGCTGTCATGTTGTCTGTCACAACATGATTTGCATTAATTAATAGCATTGACGTTATTTTACACGTACACATTCACAGATCAGCACAAACTGTTTGTTTGTTTTTCTGGACACTGACTTCTCCAGGAGTATTTAAGGAGCAGAGTAAGCTTTGCATGTCAGAGATTTGCAATAATTTATGTTTTTTTCCTTGGAAGCAGTTCTGCTTTCCCCTCTCCTTCTTTTGTAAGTAGATTGGAAGAACAGTCCCTAAGCTCTGGAGATAAAATATTATTCCTGTGACCCATATTTTAAAGTGTTAGACAGTAAGAACTAAAAGCCAACTGGGAATGGCATGCGAACAACAAATGTTCTGGTTCTGTCAGTCAAAGACAAATCTCTTCATAGGAAAGCTCTTCTCTTATCCTGTAGCTTTCTTTCATCTCTCCTCTACTGCAACTCCCTGCATTGTCTCAGTTCAAAAAAAGCTACCATACACATTTGTATGTACAATGTAGGAAATCCAGATGCTCATGAAGTTAATAGGAATTTTCTCTTGCCTGCAGTGGGGGTGGGATTTAAAGTGATGTCAGACTCTGGCTTTATCAAAAAACTCTGTGAAACTTAGGTGGAAGTTTCTAGCTTCAGACCTCCAGCACAAACCTTATTCTTTTGAAAGCCATGAAGTGGGCAGTACCCAGACTACGTATTTCTTATTAAATAACAACTTATAATAGAGTCCTGATGGAGTTTGGTTTTTACAGCAGATGTGGAAACAGTAAAGTAAATGTCATTTGATCATATTTCTTTGTGGGCTTTGGAGTTAGTCAGTGCTCATGTGTCACAAGAAGTTTCACACTGTGAGATAGAAAAAGGAGGGAAAGACTCTTCATGGGCATTCATGTGATAAAATTCACTGGTGCTGCTTCTCGTTGGTCAGGATGAGATTTACCACTTGTTCTCTACAACAGAGGACCAGAAGGCTTTGTGATGGGTAACAGAGTTGCAAGAATCTAGTAGATTTTTAGCCCAATACCTGGACAGTATCCCTGCCAAGACATCTTGCAGCCTTATGGGAAAATAAATACCTCTATTGCACCCCCAAAATCAGGCAACTTTTCAGAGTACAGTGGATGAAAAGGCTCAATATCTGCTATGACGAGATCTGTTGATGTGATCTAAAAATCTCTCCCATCTCAGACGAAACCAATATTTAGACTTTTGAGTGAATCATCACAATCTCAAAGTGGTCAAGAACCACAGAGCAGGAGCCCTGACTTCTTGAAACTTCCAAAGCATAATCATAAAACCAAACACCTCTCTGCCTCACCTTTGAAGGTCTTAGTTCTTAATCCAGGTCCTGATTCTGTTCAGCTCTACCCAGATTGCTATCTAATAAATGCAAGAATAACACCATGACTGTCGCACATAATGCAAATTTAGCTGCATGCATTAACAGGCCTTTATCCTGTAGCACTTGAAAAACACATGTTTGAATCATAGGTTAGTCATCCATACTACAATCCTTACTTCTCTTCTGAGTCAGGAAGTCCAAAAGCAGATGGGACAGTCCCGAGGTAGCTGTGATCATCATCACTCTTCATGATTGTGCTGCCAGTCTGTATGTCTTTTCAGAAAAAGCATGGATCATTTTGTGAAAAAAAAATCACTTTTTATTTTTTCAAACTTTTCAAATTTAAATTTTCAAAATTTTTATTTTCACTTCTCCACTTTTATATCAGCCAAGTCAGCTGATATAAAAGTGGAGAAGACAAAATAGTGAAGTCCAGAGTGAAAAGCAGTATGTGTATTTCTTCAAGATATGCGAGATGATCCGTTTGACACCTGATTTTCCATCAAGGTCATTGTCCAAAAGAGAGAAACCATATAGATTAGAGATGGATTATTTGAGCAGAGCAATGCTTTGACCTAATTCATCCAAAAGTTACTGGCTTGGTACGGGAGTAAAATTCTTTGGCCTGTCTTGCAGGAATAAAATTAGATAACCAGGCAGCCTTTTCTGCCCCCTAAATCCAGGCACTTTAACTGTTACCTATTTGCTGTGTTAAATGGGAAAAAAAAAAAAATTACTATGAGAGATATTGAATTACTTGCAGTAAATTCTGAATGTGAAAGTTTAGTCAGAGAAATCAGTGCAGCTAGAAAGCCTTTGCCTGAACACTCAGGCTCAGCATATGAAATTCACATTATAGTAAAAAATGTGCATCCAGTGCTGAAAGTGTCAGGCCATGGAAGTGAGAGTATTTTAATAGAAACATATTTTATTTCTGTCTCAGAATGGCCAGCAACTACTACCTTCTAATAATGTAAACAGCATGCATTACCCTCAATTTTCTCTTCCCCTTTTCAGTTCCAGTGATCAGGTGGAGCAGCCTGGTATTTTGTTAGGCATTCATGCTGCTGAAAACATTCCCATCACTTGGTGAGCTCTGTGCTGACAGCCTATAGGTATTTCTGATATTAAAGTCTTGCTACAAAAGTAGCATGTGTTTCTGCTTTGAGATCAGCAAAAGCATTTTTCAGTCCTAGCACTAGCAGCATGGCTTGGATCTCAGTGTAACAGAGCCCTGTCCCACCAAAGGCAATGGAAGAAGTACAGGAAGTTCCCTTTTGTCAGGGAACAGAACCCAGGACTCTTCTTTCTCTCCCTCAGTAACATTTTTTATTGTTTCTGTGAACAGTGATACAGCTCTAGCCTGAAGGACAGTAACCATTCTCTCGTAGTCTTGATGTTTGGGGAACTCAGCTGACATTTGGGGGTTTTAATCTTGTCAGATGAAGGGGCAGCAGCAAGATTCCCATGCAGCTTGGTCAGAGCTCTAACCTTTTTACAGAAAGGCAAAATAACAGCAAGAACCAGTACTGCTATATTATTTTAAAATAATTTAGGTTTTTTTTGGAGAGGATTCTGGGCTAAGGCACCCAAAACAAGAACTAACAAGTCCTGATTGCACAGATTAAGTGCTTCATCACCATAGTCTTTGTTATTTTTCTACTGACTAGCCCTTGATAGCTCTCATATGTTGTTTTTCAAGGATCCCAAACAATTGGCACCTCACTATACCCACTCGATAGATATAGGTAGACGACGTGTCCCTGAGTTTCCAATTCCATTCCAGGAGCTGATTCCAGTACTGTATAGCTCAAACACATAACATCCATCTCTGCCCTTGCAGGAAACTTGGGTGGTGCATTCCACCCACATATCAGTTCTGTGTAGGAATATGGCCTCAGGTCTGCCCCATGTCTCTCCATCTTGACCTGATTTCCATGAAATGATAAAATAAAAGAAGTCAGACTCCCATGAGTCACCTCATAGGCCCAACAGCAAACTCTACCAGCAGCACTTCTGCCATGGCAAAGAGAAATCTGTGCAAGCTAATTCTTTTCCTTCTTTCAGGTTAGAGCTGTCATGCTGGAGGTTTTGGGGGGTTGTTGTTGTGGTGTGCGTGGGGTTTTTTTGATTTATTTTTTTTTTGTGTGTGTTGGTTTTGGGTTTTTTTGTTTGTTTGTTTTGTTTTGGTTTTTTCACTATCTGATCTGGCTGTCTTAGGTCTTACATCTCTGTTGCCTTGCCATCTGCCAGATAAAACTGCCCTCAAAGTCAGCCTTTGCCACATTAGTATTGCGGCACTTCTCTCCATCTTTTAATCCAGTCTGTGTAGAGATATAATGTCTGCAGGAACCTGGAACTATTTTGTAAATCTAACTAGGTGTAGTGTAATTTTTAGCTGCAGCTGAAATGATTGTAAACCTTAAGTTTGAAAAAGTATCTGAGCAAAGAAACAATATGTCATCTCCAAAAATGAGAAGGATACATGGTGAATGGCACCTATCTGAAGGACCTCTGCCTTCCTAAGCATCACTTACTTAATTTGTCAAGAAATCAATGAGCCTTTTCAGTCATCAGAAGTAGGGCTTTTTTTCTCTTAAGTACACGATTTAGAGTTTGTTTGGAAAAATAAGTGTTTTCATTATTCCCTTTTCTAGAAGTTTTCCTTTCACTTTCTTTTCCTAGGTGTAAGTCAGAAGACTGGGAATTTGTTGGCATTCCTCTGAAGTTTATTGATGCTTTTCAAACTCAGTCTTTCTCAAGCACAATGGCAGATTTTTGGTGCCTTGAGCCCACTAATGTGTGTATGCCTTTTCCATAATGATATTAAAAACAAAATCAAGCTTTATCTTAAAGCAAGGAATTTAATTCCTCCAAATACATGGGCCCATCTACTGTATTAAATGCAATACATAGGAGGTGTGTTGCAAGAATGCAGTATATTCATGAGGATCAAATGCTCTTCTGGAACACAAAACCAAGCTTGACACTGATGTCAAAAATCTATATGAAGAAATCTGCTGTTTTGCTTGACTTTGCTTCTTAGTGGAGATTCAAAGCTACAGGCCTGGGAGAGTAGCTGGAAAGCTGCCTGGTGGAAAAGGACCTGGGGGTCCTGGTAAACACCTGGCTGAATATGAGCCAGCAGTGTGCCCAGGTGGCCAAGAAGGCCAATGGCATCCTGGCCTATATCAGAAATACTGTGGCCAGCATAAGAAGGGAAGGTTTAGATGAGATATTAGGAAGAATTTCTTCAGTGAAAGAGTAGTCAGGCACTGGAACAGGCTGCCTAGGGAAGTGGTGGAGTCACCATTCCTGAAGGTGTTAAAAAAATGTGTAGATGAGGCACTTCAGGACATGCGTGAGTAGGATGGTGGGGCGTTTTCTTGTGTGGTGATTTTTTTGTTTGTTTGGTTTTGTTTTCTTTTTGGTTGACAGTTGGATGTGGTGATTTTAGACATCTTTTCCAACTCTGATGATTCTGTGATTCTCCTCCCCCTTTATTAATACCAATATTACCAAAGCCTTCTCAGAGACTTTGAACATGTTTGCAATTTTGTATTCGTTGACAGCACAGTTTAATGCTGAAAAGCATTTCTGCAATCAACATTACAGCAGTCAACCACACTAATGCTCAAATGAGGCTTTTAATCATCACAAGCTGGTGCTTTGCTTGATGTCTGTGCTCCTGGTATATGGCAATTTCCAGAATTTAAGGTCAGAAAGGATCACTAGATAACTGGCCTGCTTCTGTCAAATTTCATTCCCCCTGAATTCCCAAGTGCCTTCCAGCAAAGCACACACTCCTGATATCCTTCACCACATCAGAATAAGGGGCTTCCCATGTCAGATCAAATGTCCACCTAGCCTGGCATCGTGCCTCCCACACGCATCATAACCCAGTACTGAAAGAATCGTGTAGCAGGGTAAAAATGTTTTTCCCTACAGGATACTACTGTATCTTTGCATATTAATACTCTGACCATTTTCCAGCTCAGCATCCTCGTAAGATAGGTAGAATTATAGTGTTTAGCATGTATCTGGTCCCCTTCAATAGATTTCCCTTGCTTGAGCCTGTTCTTCACTCTCCCCATCAATGTATGTAAACTTGCAGTATCTACAATATGCTGCAGTAGTCTCATTTTGTTTGTTTGTTTCCCTCAGTAATGTAAATATTTTGTTTTGTTTACTGTTTACTTCAGCCCCTTAGTTCATTTAGAGCTTCCTCCACCTGCCTAGGAAGGCCATCAGCATGCAGAAATTTCATGTGCCTGCACTTGTGCACAGTCAAGTCACAGAGCAAACATAGCAAGCCCTGAAGAAATGTCAGCGCTGCATTTTTGAGGCTGACTAAAGCTTGCTCTACCTGTTCTCCAAGCTACTAGCACAAGCCACCTTCTCTCTCTCTCTCCAAAGCCATGGAATTGTGGCTGTGAGGTGGTGCCTATGCTAGGTGTCACCTTTTTGTTTGGGAGTTGACTCGAGTCTGATGTACACTGTGTGGAGTCAGAATAAGCTCATGCCTGGTTGCAGAGCACGGTTGCAAGTCTCTCACTCAAGTGTTCTTCTGTAGCTATTAAATACTGTGGTACTCTTCTCTATCCTCCCAGATTTTTAAAGACTGCTTTCAAAATGTAAAGCCTGGAACATCCATCTGTCCATGCATCCATCATGTTCCATAGCAAACCTACTAATGCTATAGATGAAAGGTAATCTTTTCGCTACTGTTCCTCCTTATTTCCCAGTATACACGTTCAAGGACTGCATTCATCCTTTCAGCTGTAGCACAAGACTGGTATGTTACGTACAGCTGTTCATCTACTCTAGTGTTAGCTTTGTCCCGATACAATGAAAGTAACCAAGCTTCAGTTTATGACGGACAAGTGAGACCACATGCTCTCACTGTATATCTAGAACTGTAATTATGAGGCCATGTCTAGAACAAGCAACAATTCTCCTTGAAAAGTTTTGTTACATTTAATACAGTATTGCCATACCATTATCTCCCGAGCTGCAGTGCATTAGTGATGAAGACATCCCCAAAAGTATTGTAACCACTCAAAACCTTGTTGCTGACTGTTTGGGTTGTTTTTGTTAGACTTTATTTCTTCTAAGAGATATCAGAGAGGAGCTGCACTTAACTTTTGCTAGATTTTGCTTTTGTGGGCGTGTTACTTCCTTTTTGGTGTGAATCTCCCGAGAGATGCTGCTCCTCCCTAACTACTTCCAAAGAGTCTAAACTGGAAGGAACTCAAAAAGATAGTTTCCTTTATACAGAATGTTTGTCTCTGTGGATAACACTGCTAGGAAACATTTTCTCTGGTCATGACAATTGTTTAGAATGTGTATATTTTTAGTTTAGTTTGCTAGCTATAATACTGATTTCATCAGGCTTTTGATATTTTTATTATGACTGACTTCCTCTTCCTCCCGGCTCAGATACACACAGCCTTTTCTTCCTCTGACTTTCTGATGAGGAACTGCTGCCCACATGTTTCTTGTGTGGTCTGTAATCGTAAGCTGCATTTCTTAAATGTTTGTTTTTCTTATGGTTGTATGAAAATTTTGCAGTTATGAGATAAAAACATTCATACTTCCATTAGACGTTGTGAGGAAAGTACAGCACCTTGTGAGGTCACAAAGAAGTTGCATAGGCAACTTGAGAGTGGATGCAAGACTACAAAAGACATGCGTCCAGTAGGCAGGGCAAGACACTAAGATTGTATTGTAACCCCAATTTTGAGCACTCCTAATTTTAAAAAAGGGGAAAGAAAAAAAAAATATTCTTCCTGCAATTTTTCTTGAGGTGAGAAAGAAATTTTTTTGAAAGTTTTTTTTTTTTTTTTTCTTAAAAGGAGAATTGAGTGGTAAAGATTTAGAGCTTAGACCTGTAATAGGATGCAAGAATTCAAGTGCTGCAAGCCCTTTCAGAGAAACGGCATCTCTATGCTCCAGATGTTTTCCCCAGCTATGAAAGAGACCATTTTTTTCCCCCCCAAATTTCACAGATCTGCTCAATGAGCAGGAGTATAACTGACCATTTTTATAAATGTACAGACCTCTCTACATTTGACTGCCCTCCAGAAGATTTTGCCTTTTAGGCTGAGCTGGATGTCTTCACACTGGCCAGTTCTACTTTTTATCAGTCATCTTTTAGTTTTTAAAATAAATACAAGGGATGTTTTCTCACTTTTGATGATCCTTAATCATCTCAACCAGATGATGCCCCTATCTCAAGGGAATTCTCTGCCGGGGTAAAATTTGGCAGTATGAGTTTTTGCAAAAGCATTTCCTGGACTAAGGTGGAGCAGAACAGCATTCTGTCAGTTCTGAACTGGTTCAGCATCTCTTGGGAAGGATAGCCTGCTTATGTAAATTAGAGTTGCTTATGATAGGGAAAGCACTGCTTTTATTTATCCTGGAACTGAGTCAGAGCAGTTTCCATTTGTGAACTGGAGAGCAGTAACCCAGTTCCTCCCACATGTGCACATTCCCCAGAGAAAGTGGGTCTTTCTAGAGGACAGGGTTTGGGTCAAAGGTTATTGGCACTGCACAATAAAAATGGAGAGAGAACAATGAAAAACAAGCATTTAATTGGATTTTATCAGAAGAATTGCCTAACAAATACAGTGCCAGGAAACTTTACCTGCAGCTTGTCATCACAATTCCTTTGTCAGAAAAGGCTATGCCGCCTTATCTGTGCTGTTACTTGAGCAATGTCTTGCAGCATCTGAGGTCGGGGGCGCACATCCAGGATATTTTAAGTGTGTCATTGCCAAGTCTGCAAATACAGTTCATGTTTGTTGGCAGCTCCTCTGTCCATTAACATTACCTCACCCTAGACCAAACCCCTGATAATGAAAAGTTTCAGTCCAAGTAATTCAGCTACTGACTTAAAAGTCCCCAGTATAAAAGGTGACATCAGTCCACAGATGCTGTGTACTCTAAACAGCTTGCTTCCTTTTCCAGTACCTATCTTGTTTGTGAGCTTTCAAAAAAGTGCTAAACCTACGTTTGTTTTAAGACAAACAAGACTGCTAGGAGCTCAGGTCCTTCTGAATCTACATAGCTATCAAGTATCTTCTGTGATTCTGTAATTTTTTAGTCTTCTGTGTCACCAGAGCAGCAATACAACTCTTTGATCGCTGTACATAAGAAAAGAATGAAGGAGTTCAGTATTGTATTTCTGTCAGCCCCTTTCAGCTTCTTCCTGTTTTATACTAAATCCATGACCTTTTAACTCAGATCAGTTGTGTTGCTCAATGATGGAAAGGTTCCACAACTTCTCTGAATTGTTTTTTCAGCTGCATCTTTTTTGTAATTCCTGTACTTTTTTTCAGCTAGACAAAGGTGCTGAGATTGCTGGAGCAGACATTGCTCTGTCATTGATGAAGTCCTCCAAACCCTCTTTTAGCTTTTCTAAATCTTCAGCTTCCCTCTAGAGTTCCTTGTCTAAATTCATGTGATGAGTTGATTCAAGTCCTTTTCATGCTCAATATGAATTTGAATATTCTTGGTAGTTAGTTTTAAATATGCCAGAAGATAATTTTCTTCATAATTCTGCTGCTTGCCATTAGCAAGCTGTACCATCAGTCGTCCTTCCTCCTTGGAATTCCTCAAGAGGATGTCACCACAGGTGTTTGCTGGGACTATGGCAGGTGGGAGCTTCTTTCTCATTAACATTTCAGTGTCAAGTCAAGCTTCTAAGCCAAGCAGGCATCCGAATACGGGAAAACGTATAACTACTGTGCTTGAGTAGGATCTCAACCTTTTTATTTTCATTAGCCAAAAAAGTTAAAAACATTGTTTTTTCTGGATTCCATTTTAATATTTTAATTGGTGATTTTCCTTTGAGACATGAAGCAGGAAGTACATTTCACCACGCAGAGATATTATTGGTATTACAGTTACTGGTTTTGACTAGATGTTAGTCACCCACACTTCTTATTTTGATATCAGTCTTTTTCATTCTTCCTTTATAATTTCACTTGCAAAATCAAGCAGTAGACCGAGAGCTTGGAACTCTCTGAAGATACCCATTCCTTCTCGCAGAGGGGGACCATAAGTAGGACAGGTTAGCAGAAGTGATCTCAGAAGTGAGGTGTGCGTGGATCCAGGAAAGATCATAATATTGAGAGCAATGAGGGAAAGTATATTAACACCCTTTGAATGCTCATGACTGAGAGGGTCAAGCTATCCAGAACTGTAGCAAGATGAGGGTTGAATATTGAGGCACTCAGCTCATGAAAGAGCAGAGGAGACATAAAATGTTTCAATTACTTACTTAAGTTAGAAATGATATACTGGTAGCAATTTTATTAATGTAACTACATCAGAGTTTGACATTGTAGGTGTTTGTCTAACCATCTCCATTTGACCTTTGTCATTTCATCAGTGTCAGTTACAGTAGCTGCTCTCGAACAAAGCAGATCATCTGGGCTTGGAGCAGAAAAGTAGATTAATCTCAGTGTCTACAGCATAATAAATCAGAGTAAAAAATGGTTAGATATTGAATTCAGTGCTGTGAAGACTCACTGAAAAGCAAAATCACATCGACAGGGATGCTGCTTAGTTTAAGTTATTAATGAATTGATATAACTTCCATAGACACACTGAGTGTACACACAGATCACTCCATTCCTCCTCGTCTAGTTAAAGCTGCAGAAGAGTCAGTAGAGCCTAACCTACTGAGTTTGGGACCGGACCTCAGGAAATTTGCTGCTAAAGCTTTCCAAAGTTCAGATTTTTAAACACCCAGATGAGAAATACAAAGTATGTGGAAACATACTCATTCTAGGAAGGAGTTTACAAATGCTGTACAAAACTTGTCATGATCTCAAAGGCTCAAATATCCAGAAATCAAACCTCAGTATTGATTTATTGTCTAAACGAATGTGATCATATGTAGTAGAAAGTTCTTCACAGGCCAAGTGAACAAAATAACCCCCCTAAAAGAAGACTGATACTATCGTTTAAGCGAAGTTTGCTTGCACAAGTATGGGCTTTTAGGTTTCGTGTCTGTGTTGGGAGTTTCCAGACAATGTCACCTACCAAATGTGCTCTTACTAAAAAAATAATCAAAAAGTCAGATTTTCCTAATATTAAATTAATAGGGTAAATAAATAATCTCTGCTGAAAGGAAGTCTCAAGGTACATTTTACATAAAAATGAATGTTCCTTGAGTGTGAAAATTCTGCCTAGGGGGATTTTAATAGAAATTAATAACCTCCTTAAAGATAGAATCAGAGCTGCAGATACTTATTAAATGAATTAAGTACATTTGGACAGTTTTCATGCATCATTCATCAAAACTTAAAATGAGCCTGGGAAATTCATAAACACACATAAGGCAAGCAAACAACACTTTGTTAAATTCTAAAAACTACGTTTGTGAAATGAAGGTGGAACTGGGTGGTGATTGTGCTGACAGGGACTAACCTACCTATAGCCATGCCCCGTAGCCTGCTGTTTTCCCAGAATAAACTTCACATGCTAATTATCTATTGTGCTTTTTCCTCGCTTCTACTTTTTATTAGGAGAAGCCATAAATCTTTCAGACACGGACCAGTCCCTGTGAAGTCTGATTTACATCTCACTAATGCATTACAGCTACATAGGCTGTTACGTACATGTCAGATTGCTTTTGTCATAACAGCAAAATAAATCCTTTGATGTGTATTGTAAACAGAATCTATTAGCATACTTCTGGACAGTACAGATAGCCATTAAAGGAAATGTAACTCTGATAGTCCCAATCTTCTGTGTGAACTGAGAAAACATCCATTTTAAAACTAATTAACTTTTTACACTTTCTTTTGAACAGGGGGAGTGCGTAAGAGGAGCAGTGATAGCAAGAAACCCCCTCGAAGGTCATGTGAAGGAAAACTTGGCTAGGGGGGCATCTTCATCCAGAATAGATTGCAGCCACGACCTTCCACTGACATAACTGCACAAGGTGAATAGATTACGACAGTAGTCCTGAGTACCTGCCTCTAGAGGACGTTTTTCCTCTTTGCCCCGCATAGCACAGGGACCAGCTGTCACTGAAAGGACGCACTGCATGCAAAATGCATTTTTCTTTTTTTTTTTTTTTTTTTTTTTTTTGCATAGCCACAGGAAAACCAGAATTGCTTTGCAGGTTGTTGAAGTGCTCATCGGGGCGATCCCCCCACCAGAGAGACGTCAGATTTTAGGGGGGTAAGCTGTGCAGTTGGCCCCGGACAGCGGGAGGCGGCAGAGCCGCAGGATCCTCCAGGGAAAGGAGACGTGCGGGTTTAGCCCCGGAAAGAGAGACAGCCCCGCCTGAGGCAACGCGGCGCTGAGCCGGGGAGGCGGGGGAGAAGAGGGGGAGGAGGCGAAGGGGGAGCGGGTCCCGGCGGGGGGAAGCTGAGCGCTCTCTGGTCTTCCCCGCAGGTGATGGCCGTTCCGCTGCGGGCGAGGGCCCTTGGCACGGGCGCGGCGCGGCGCCGACGCAGCTAGCGCGGCTCTATGGAGGGCAGCGGCGCAGCGGAGGAGGAGGAGAGCGGCACCGGGCCTGGCGCCCCGCCGCCACCGCCCCCTCCCACTCCGGCCGCCCCCTGCGGTTTCAGCTCCTCCCTCTGCTTCAGCGCCACCGCCGCCGAGCCGCAGCCGCCCGCTGCCGGCGGCCGGGTGGTGGAGAGCCAGTGGGAGATCAACAACGCCGCCTGCCAACCGGAGGAAGAGGAAGAGGAGGCGGTGGGGACGCGGGATCGGCCAGCGGAGGAGCCCGACCTGGTGATCGAGGTGTCAGGGCATCGCATCCGAGTGCACAAGTCGGTGCTGGCGGCCAAGAGCGACTACTTTCGCGCCCGCGCCTCACGGGATGTCTTGCGGGTGAAGGGGGTGAGCTACGGGGCGCTGCGGCTCCTCATTGACTACGTGTACACGGCCCGCATGGGCGAGGTGCGGCACGACAACCTGGCTGAGGTGGTGAGTGGTGCCCGTGTCCTCCAGATGCCTTGTGCCCTGCACTGTGCTGCCGAGGCCATGCGTGCCCAGCTTTGCCTCGACAACTGCTACCAGCTCCTCTGCCTGGCCAAGAAGCAGCGGCTGGCAGAGCTGCGGGAAGCTGCCTACCGCTTCATGAGCGACCATTACCTGGAGGTGCTGCGGGAGCCCAACGTCTATGGCCGCCTCAGTGGCACTGAGAGGGACCTCATCCTGCAGCGGCGCATGGAGGCTGGCCGGCCGTGCTTGCTGGTGGCTGAGGTCAGCGATGCCTTCGAGCGGCCAGGTGGCGGCAGCCGGCCACAAAGCCGTGAGAGCAGTCGGCCACAGAGCCCTTCCTCTGTGGTGTCGCTGGAGGAGAGCAGCTCCCTCATCCACTGCTACCACGAGTCCAGCGGTGAGTGGAGGGTGTTGACGCGCCTGCCTGAGGAGGCCAATGCCAAGGGCTGTGCCATGTGCGTCCTCCACAACTACCTCTTCCTAGCAGGGGGCATCGCGTCGGGTGGTGAGCCCCGGGCCCGCCTTTCTGACAAGGTCTTCTGCTACAACCCCCTCACCGACACCTGGAGCCAGGTGCGTCCGCTGGCTCAGCCTCGATCGCAGCTCAAGCTGCTGGCCCTGGACGGTTATCTCTATGCTGTGGGGGGTGAGTGCCTCTTCACTGTGGAGAGGTATGACCCGCGGGCAGACCGCTGGAGCCCTGTGGCACCTTTGCCCAAGGGTGCCTTTGCTGTGGCTCATGAGGCTACCACCTGCAATGGGGAGATCTATGTGTCGGGAGGCTCCCTGTTCTACCGCCTGCTCAAGTATGACCCCAAACGTGATGAGTGGCAAGAGTGCCCTTACAACAGCAGCCGCCGGCGATCCGCTGATATGGTGGCCTTCAAGAGCTTCATCTATCGATTTGATGTGAGCAGCAGCCGCGGTGGGGAACAGGGCCCAGGTGGCGGGAGTGGTGGTGGTGTTGAAGTTTTCCGGTACAACACGGTGGCCAAGCGCTGGAGCCAGTGCGCCAGCCTGCGTCCTAGTGGTGGCACCATCCAGCCCTTCCGCTGTGCTCCCTTGGGCAACACGATCTACTGTGTCAACCGGACTGGCACCCTCCGCTTCAGCCTAGCGCAGGATGGTGAGGTGGAAGCGGATGGCGGGCTCAAGGGTACCTTTGACAGAGAGCTTCTTAAAGCTCCCTTGGATGCCAAGGGTGTCCTCCTACCCTTTGTGCTTACCCTGCCTGAGAGGCTGGACAAAGCAGGGGACCAGGAGGGCACTCTGCCACTGTGAAATGGCCAGCCTGGCTTTGGCTTCAGCTTCCTGAGTGGAGAGCTGGATTGTAGCTGTTGAAGACACACAAACTCTGCCCCCCCTAACAGAGGGGACCCTCTCTGGCATGTCTGCAGAGAGAAGGGGCTCCCCTTTTCCTCCTTTGCTCCCAAAATGTTGAGCTGGAGCTGCTTGTTTGTAACTTGGTTGTAACTCTTGTGTTTATTGTGCTTTGTGTGAAAAGCCAAGCACATGAAAGGAAAAGCTGCTATAAAGGATAATCTCTGGATTATGTTTGTGCCAATTCCCAATCTGAGAGAAACGTTTTTACACCTGAATTTCTAAAAAATTCCTGACAACAGTGTCATAATGGAACGTTACCATTAATATTGGTCCCGTGTTTACACAAAGTTGCAATCTGGGCTGGAGCCTTTTCTGCCACTTGTTTTCTTTCTCTCTGGGATGATACCGAGGGATAAACACTGCTGGCACTGTAACTTAATCGAGTTTGGTTTTTATGTTAAACCAACTATTTCCTATGTTAGAAAAGTATAGGAAGGACATCTCTATCACAGCCTTTCATTTCTGGTGCAATAGACGGTTTAAGGAAGACGTGGCACTGTGTGGTCCCAGGAATTTCAACCACAAGTGATTTAACAGATACCAGACTTAAAGTTTTAAGTAAAACAAATGTGTGCCACATGTTTGTGTTTGGAATACAAAAGACAAAAAAAAAAAAAAAAGAAAGAAAAAGGCAAGTTACCTTTTAAATCGTGGCATATTATAGCACATGTGAAATGTTATGTTCTTTATTTGAAAAAGGCAATGGTTTCTGTATAAAAAGACATCTTTTTATTACCTTTTTTTATCAGAGATTTTAAATTATAACGAATATGAACTGAAGCTGTTCAGACAGCAACTGATTGACATGACCATGTATGCCACTAGAATTGGGGGGGAAATACCTTATACTTCAGCTGCTCTTTAATTAACTGTAGGTCAAAGGAAGATTAATGTAAACCAAATGTAAATTCTTTGAAACTTTCTACAGACAGCTTAAACATTTCACTGTATGTTCAGTATCCTGTGTCGAGAGGCCTTTCCAGCTTAGTGCAAGACCATCAAAGGAGGACATGGAAAATAGGAATGTGCTACACGCGTTGGTTATATTGTGCACTAGCATGATGTTATTTCCCTTTCTTTTGACTGAGAGACTTCTTTATTTATTTTGATCTAATGATTGCTGTAATCAATAAGTCCTTGTTAATTGCAGTACTTGCTGATGGCATAGGCTGTCACTGGGATTCTGAACCGCCCAAGAGTGCTGTATGTGGAGCAACATCCTAATGAGACAAAACCATACAAAGCTTCTGCCTGTGGAAAGTTGGAGCATACTTTTTGTCATGTTACTCAGAACTGGAAAAGTGTAAACTGTCTACACAGACAGACTGTATTGAAAAGAGCACATGCATTTATTTTATACATTTTATATAAAAATATCAATAGTCAAGGCAAATGTTTTAGCTTTATGGTAAAACACTGATAAACCTTTCCAAAAAAAAAAGAACCAATGTTTTTGGTATTGGTAATTGATCCTGGAACTCGCATAGACTGTAGGGAATTGTTTATACTCAAAGCTCTAGTACAGAATCTTATTTTAGAAAGACATAGAGATCTTACATCAAAGAAAGCAGATCTTTTTATGTTTTATTAAGATGTTTCTGTTAAACAGAACATTAGCATTCTTAGACGTTACTGCTAGTTCCAAAGGAAGGCAGCAGGCTCTGTCCTAAGAGACACCATTTTTGCAAATGAGAATGGTGAAGTTTATAGATACTTACTTCCTTCACTTCTATGTTTATTTTTCCTTTTCTCCATCTGTCTTGCATGGGGTTCTAATGCAGCTGATCTGGTTAGCCACCCTGTAGAAAACAGTGGTCCAGTCCTAAAATATCTTAACCAAGCGAGCCTATTCCCTAGTGAGCTATTTAAAGCATCAGCCAGGTAGGAGCTATAGGCCTGCAGAGTGTAGTGCATCTCTTAGCCTCAGTGCAGGTTGTGCAGTGGAATTTAATACCACAGATGGCACATTTGTTAGCAATTTACAAAGAAAATGTTGTGGTTTTTTTTCACTGAATGATGGACTTAATTCTCAGACAAGAATCCTTGGAAATGTTGACTCTAAATGAAATTACAGTGTTGTAGCTTGAGCAGGAAGGAAAAAATTAGTGTTTGCCTTCAGCATCATTTTTATGTTAACTGTAGAAAGTATTTCAAGCTGTCTACTGAAACACTTAGGTGCATACATACAATTCTGTGATACTTAAACTAATGACAGAAGTGCTAGGCCAGATAATAGAGTCACCAGGAACACAGAAGGAAATATCTATTTTATCTTACAACATGATACAGTTTCATAGTTCAAAATATTACGTAGTATAGTTTTTATACTACAGCATAGTGAGGAATCAAGCTAGCTTTTCCTATTATTTAAGCATTTTCACTCCTGCTAATGCATGAAAATGCTTTTAAATGAGTTCATCATATTTTAAGCTGCAAAAAATGCCACAGATGATCTAGAAAGAATGAAATGTATCTTTTCTTCCAATAGTTTTGCTGTACAGCATGAAGAAATGCATTTGGAAATAATCTATACAGTCATAATCATTCTATGAACCTGCCGTGGTTTGTATTTTCGCTAGTTCCTCTTGCTAGAAAAGGCTGAATCAAGTGCTCACCCTCTTTCACTGTTGACACAGTGTAAATGAGGGCAGAGTCTGGTCTTCATTAGTAGCTGTCCATCAAACCTGTTTCCTTTGTACACTCTTTGCTTAATCACAGCGTGGTGATTGACAACAGTGGCAGGTTTCCAGCCAGATTTCCTACTCTGTGGCCTCTGTTTCCTCCCTGGTTAGCCTGAGGCCAGTTTACTGAGAGCTGTTTTGTTTTCTTTTCCCCCCATTTATATCTTCAGCATAAAAAAAAAAAAAAAAAAAAAAAAATCCCACCAAATTTGGATACTAAAACCAGAATTTAGGTAGACTTCAGGCATTTGAGAATGAAAATTGTCATCCCTAAACTCCACTCTAACTTACACTGAGCAACCACTGTCCCTTTGACATGTGGATGTGCTGAGCAGTTCCCCTTCACTCATTCAGAATTGCTGACTTCTGAGCAGTTACACACCTAGCTACTGCCTCAATTCCTTGAGATTAGATGATGGAGTACCCAGAAGCCACTGGTGTAATATGGTTTTATGGCACAAACTAAGGGCCAGGCCACCCTCAAATTGTGTTTGAATAGGTTTTGCTTTTAAAACACAGCTATTTTATCTAGTAGCCTGAAGGCTACTCTATCTGCATGGGAGCAGAGAGATACATGTTTGGTTTTTTAGCCTGCAAGGATTCAATACACATCTCCCACCACCTGGTTAGCAACTAATTGAGGGTCCTCTTGGAGCAAATCCCTGATCTCTGAGTATTTATGCATTTTGTATTAATCATTAATTGGCTAAAAATCTCAGAAATTATCCAGGTAGGTGAATTCAAATCCTGATCCTCACTGAGTGGTTTAACGCTATCTGGAGAGACATAGTCCTCTCTTCTGTCTTTCTTCTCCATGAAGCTCACAGTCCCTTTCTCCCACTTTTAATAGGATGTGCAGGAGATTGTTTTTCTCCTTCCTCCTCCCTAGAGTACTTCTGTTTTCAAGATAATCTTCTAGAGGATATAGTCGTGAGTTCCCTTAAGAGGAGTAAGGACTGAACCTCTGACTTCATGTGTGTATGTTCTCAAATCTAGATGGCTATTTAGAAGAATATCAGGACCACCTCCTATGGCTCTTTTCCAGGGATGACCCTCATGCAAATCCTCCAAAAGCAAACATATGCTCCTGCTCACTGAATTCTGGATAGATTCCAGGATCCAGCTCCTGGATGGGTAATTCAGGACACATTTAGTACATGTTGGTGAAACTGGGCAAGTTTTCTTCTGTGGAAAGCTTTTCCAGACAGGCTCTGTGTTTTGGGTTGCCAGTCCGAGGTGAGGGACTCCATCCACTGCACTGGGAGGCCAGGCAGACAATTTGGATTCTTCTCAGGGGTGACACCTTGGTAAAGAGGCATTGCAGTGCCTAACGTGGAAATGCCTAAAGCCTCCATTGCATCTAGAACTAAATCCCTGCTTCAATAAAGTAACAAACCTTAGCAAATGCTAATAACAGATGGAATGTTACTATATCCATCTATTAACTGGTTCTATATAAAGAAACCTTAATCGCAGCAAAGACGTGTACAAATTCTGTTTACACTTGGAAACCAAGTCAAAGGAATAATTGGCTAAAGAATAACCCCATTTGATCAAAACAGGCACTAAGCAACATGGGAAGGTTGCTAATCATGCCCTATTAATGAATAAAATCATGCAGTAGCTGATGTAAATTCTGTCCAAAAAAAAAAAAAAAAATATTTGTAAATAAGCACCTGATAAAAATTAAAGTGGTAAAAGAATAAATTATTCACATGAAAGCTGTAACTCTCCTGTGCTGTTTGATTGGCTCTCGGGCTCTTGTACCCTGATCATCACTATTCATGAGTGGCCTATTGCTTTTCCTGCTTTACGGTATCCACTCCGTTGTCTACTCCGGAGATGTGTTACCTTTTGCTATCACAAAGCTTGTCAGTGGTGCTGGGGGGATTTGCTTTGTGGCTGGACTGAGGTGTAGTGCTTTCTGCTTCAAAGAACCTAAAAGATTTAGACAGAATAGTATTTTTGGGCTGCTTTTCTCAGTGGCATTGTTCCTGGGAAACTTAAGAAAGTAAAAGAAGGGGTAATGGTGGTACGTTTGAGCTGTTATAGTAACAAGCATTTAATAATTTTTTTTTTTTTGTCTGCCATTGTTTGGTGCAACAGATTCACACTGGATTTAACAGAACATCTCTGTGTAGCTATTACCAGTATGAGCCCAAGTACTATCATAACAAAGTATGTTTTTAAGTATATTTACTGTCTCAGGTCTTACTCTGAGATAATTTAATGCAAGTTTTTTCTACATATTCAGTAGATTACTGGAACTATTCTGACTTTTTATTGTTAGTAAAAGAAGAGATTGACACATGAGCTCAGAAAAATTGTGCGCTCAGGATATATAATCAGAGACCATTTGTTTTGGCCTACTGAGTGCTGAGAGCTGCCGGAATGTACCCATTGGTATTAGGAATAAGCAGGCTGTTTTGAAGACTCTCTAACTTTCAGAAATTACTCAATGGGAAGAAATGGGAGTGTTGGGCAGAGGGATGGGAGGGAAGAGAAGAATTAGGAGTGAAAAATCACTACTATATGTTCAGTTGAAAAAACCCAAATAGCAGGGAAGGGAAACCAGAGTTGGTACTTGAGACAGTGATGACTACAGGGCAATTTTTTAAAAAAATATTTCTTAAACAGTCATTTTTACCAGTAATGTTGTTAGTCTTACCAGTTTACACTTGCAATACATCTCAAACAACCACAGTGTTTAATAAGCTACTTTTTAGAGGAGTCTTGTGCTTTGCTTTTAAGTCTTAGTGGATAAATCTTGGACAAATTTATGAAATCATGAAATAACAATGTCGATGCTGCCACTTCCAACAGATGAACTAATGCAAATGCTTTAGACACTGTTCATAATTCAGGTGAATTCATATGTGTAACTGATGTATTAACAATTTAATTTTTAAGTATATATAGGTAAAGCTTTTTATGTACTCCAACTTATGTTGTAATGAAATAAATACATACAAAAAGCTTATGCCGCTTAGGGATTTCTGGGTAATTGGTGTTCTTTCTTTGTCATTCATCCAATCAGTAAACAGTATCATATTTGATCTTATAAAGAAAAGACAAAATTATATGTAATATCACAAAGGTGAAATGTTTAGAAGATGTTTTCAAGGCTAAGCAAAAGGGAACATTTTCAATTCACAGCGCCCTGGATATTGGGAACATGAAATATACCACAGTAAAAGCACTTAAGTGTGGATTAGCATAAGCTCCAGTTCAGTTAATTTTTATTTACTTTTTTTTTCTTTTCAGTATGTTAAAGTACATTATTTATTTAGAAAAGTTACATGTAGGTTTTCCCAGGATACTCTCCTGTCTTACATCACACGTTAGATTTTTGGCTGGAGTAGATTTACAGCAGCATAACTAAAAGTGGAATCAAACATGACTTGAATTTCATACTTTGTCTCCTACTTATTTTCCATCAGACAGTTTGCTTAAAATGAAGTCATATAACCTGCTTGAAAACCCCAAGATTCATACAAAGACCAGATGAGGCTGGACTTAGTGTCATTTCCATTATTCCCTTAGGTGCCCCTAAGGTGCAAGCTCTGCCTAGTTCATCTTTCTTGCGTTGTCTTCAGAATGGCCAAAGTCTGCTGCTGGTTAAACCACGGTAAAACAGGAATAACTCAACCAGATCTCTTAGATTGCCAGAAAACTTGTTCCATTCAGCCCCAGAGTTTTGAGTCTGTTGCAATTTACTGGAGACCTTCATTGGAAAAGAAGAAAAGCTTTGATGACTCACTCAATCACTAACTTGAATGTGTAATTTGTTTAACTTCACTAGAATATAAATTCCTCTGTATTTATAAAACTCTGTATTTTTTTTTTTTTTTCTGACCTGTGAACTAGACATTGGGAAAATTTTAGGAAATTTTATCTCAAGTATATACTCCTGCTTGGTTCATTGAACATTTTGCACCTCCATCTCTCTGGATGCTTAGGCCCCAAGCTCAAGCTTCAGGTGAATCTACAGTCTGGTAAATGATGTGTCTGGGTCCAATAAGTTGTGCTGTATCACAAGTTTTATTTTCCCATTCTGAAGCACTGAAAACACCAGTTGTAGCCCAAAGGATTCAGGCTTCAAAGCCCTTTTGATTTGGGTATGGAGGTTCCCTTGTTATCATCTGTTTCCAGGTACAATGCATATTTTTAGCATTACTTGTGTCCATGTGTTGGACTTAAGAAATGAAAAAAATATTTTGTATGAAAACATCTAGGGGCACATTGTGTTGACATGTATTCCCCTGAAGGCAGAGAAGTCTTTCAGGAAGCACAAATTTTCTTCAGTTCCTAGACTGCACAAGCAGGGAAGTCACGTATACCTGGGAACTCCCATGTCATACCGAGTAATTATCAAGTGTACAAAACAACAGTGTCATCAAACATGAGTTTACAACATATGGACAGATGTAATCATTGTGGGTGGGGACAAAATCAACTCAAATTTGTAATTATTTATACTGTGACTGTGCCTAGAAATAAACCCAAATCCCATTTCATGATTATGTTGTATAGGCACCTGTAAGGGGAAAAGAAAGAATTTATAGTCTAAATTAAACTATGTAGCTAAACATAGGTCAGGGAAGCAATGGGCATTTATTACTCAGACATGGCAGTACCTGCAGCCTTCTTTCTGAAATGAGTATGAAGAGCATCTGCATCTCATAAGTACCACCTGGAGCAACTGTAAGGGAACAAGCTCAGCTGTGGAGGGCAGGGAGGATGGCTTGATGCAACACAACTTGGCAGGTCACTCCAGCAGTGTGTAATGACAGCAAGGAGCTGAATGAGCACCCTTGGAATGACAGCTGTAGTGATGCAGTGATCCTTGGGAAGGAGAGAGGAAACAATATCTGCCTGATGGTCTTACTCCGTGCCCTTCATTGCTGTGCTCTCTTAGCGTACTTGGCAGTGCCAGTTCTCAACAAATTCTCCAGTGAGCTGCATGTGCATGGAGAGTTTTGAAGGTGATGCCTTTTTCTCCTCCCTTTTTTATTTTTTCCTCTTTTTCCTTCCTTTCCTTCCTACTTTTCTCTTTTATTCCCCTATTTTTCTTCTTTATCTTTTTTTCTCATATCATCCTCACTTTTTTTCCCCTCTTTTCCCCCTCTAATTTTCATACAGGTCATACAGGGAGGGTGTGTGAATTTGGAAAAATTACCTCTTGGAAACCAATGAAACTTCTTTTCCTTTCCTCAGGAGGCAGACTTCCCTTCCATAGCCTGCTATTTTTTTTCCTTTAATAAAGCTCTAAGTTTCTAGATGAAGGGGGGAAGACTCAATCCACCTGCTTTTTGGCAGAATGGTACCATAAACCACAAGCTATTTGCTTCCTAAGGAAATAAAGTTGTGAGCGATTAAATTAGACATAAAATAGACTTAAGGCAAGAGTTCTGCACATTTGTTAAGCTTACCTGTGCTTTTAGTCACTGCAGACTGCAGCTACAAGAAAAAGTAACTGCAGAATTGCAGTATTGACCAGGTGGGAGGCCTCTGAGGAATGAAGCAAGATCACAAACTGCTGCGGAATTAATTTAATTCCCACACCATTTAGAAACCATTATCTCGGTGGTCAGGGCCTAATTTATTGACAGCTTGTTAGTGCACTACAGATGAAGGTTTGTTGTTTTTTTTTTTTTTTCCCCTCCACTCTGGTGCTTTGGAGTTCTTTGAACATGTAAAAAAAAACATTGTAGAGTTTGCGAGTAAGGAATTTGTTAGTGCACTCCAGATGAAGGGGTTTTTTTTTTCCCTCCACTCTGGTGCTTTGGAGTTCTTTGAACATGTAAAAAAAATCATTGTAGAGTTTGCAAGTAAGGAATTTGTAGCAATTTTTACCCATTCTGCACAGGTAGATGCATCAGTCATTGGCAGTGAGGGATAATATTTCTCTCCCATACTTTTCTAATTAAAGAAAATGATAAATCTTGATTAGAATCAGAGAAATAAAAGCTGAGATTAATAATAACCTTAGGGAATGCAAATAAGACAATCAATTTTTGCCATCATTGTCAGTCCCATAATAAATTGCTAGATCATAATGAAGTTCTAGGCAGACAGAAAGTCTTCTTAAAAAGATGATTTAAACCATTAGAAAAACTCAAAATCATGTAGATCATCCAGATCAGAGAGATGTGGACTGGGAGAGGTGCTGTGTGGGAAAATCTATAGTGTAATTAAGAGAAGCTGAACCTCTTTCCTTTGTGGCCTGTGCTCCTATGTATCTTTTAGAAACTTACTAATTCTGGCTGTGTGATTTGATAATGCACCTTGGAGGTGCAGTACTTTTATCACTTTATCCTAAACCAAAATGAAAAGTCAAAATACCAATGGGGAAAAAAAAAATTGAAAGAAACTCCTTAATTCATCAGCAACTTCCTTCATATCTCCCTGTTATGCACTACTTCAATTAATCAAGTGTTATTTAAATGTAGATTCTGGCTATGTCCAACTCTGGTTTGTCTATGTCAGAGTTGCAGTATAAAGGTATGGTGATAATGCATACTGATACGTGTAATGATTGTTTGAAAAGCCTGGTCTGTACAAGTGTATGCTGTCTCTTCCTCAGCTGGCTGATGCACTAATGGCAAGGAGCACAGCCTGCCATTTAACTCAACATACTTGTTACGTTAGACTTCTCAGGCAGGTTGTCGGAGTAGAGGTGCATATCAGTATGTGCATCACTATAGATGCCTATGACATGCTTTTATCTCAGTCTAGAAAGGGACATTGTGTCTCCAGCCAAGAAAAGGAAGGAGCAGAGGCTGCTCACCTGATATTCCCTGTTGTAAGCAACGACTGCAAGGACACAGGGAACGGAATTTGTTCTGGCTCCCACTGCTTTCCTGACCAGAATGCCTGTCTCAGTGCCTGACGACAGGAGCAAAGCTGTATATTCCCGCTCCTAAGAACGAGAGGTGTAGCAGCTCAGTTGTTACTCATTTGTAGGTCTCCAGGGAGAGCACAGTTCCTGGCTTCCTCTTACTCAAATTACAAGGTTGCCCTTCATTCCTGAGAGCCAAGAAAATAGCTCAACTTACATGTGGTAAAAGTGAACTTGTAAAAGAAGTTAGTTTTGAAAGGGCAGTGTAAAAAACCAGTATTTGCATTGGCTACTCTTGTTGCTACTGCATTTGAAGCAGCTGAAACATCCTGTAGGTTTCCTCAACAGTCCCAGGGCTCCTCATGTGCAGTTTAAATGTGAAGGGATCCAGGCAATAGGTTCACTTCTTTTGAACTTGCCCTGCTCTCTGAGTGCACTAAAACAGGCAAATGAGCCCAGCCAGTCAAGTGACTGAAGCAGTTCATTTTCCACAGAGTTATGCAGAGACTCCCTGTGTTGCTGTGTCATGGCCAATGCAGCAGAGGGGAAAGAGAGTTCAGGGAGCAAAAGGAGGCTTGAGCAAAGCATTCTTAGCAAGAAGAAATCATAGATAGGTACAGATTACCTGGGAAACAGTTCCCTGTTAAAATCCTTCTGACTCCTGCATATGCTTGCACACACTCAGTCTTAAAAAAAAAAAAAAAAACAAAAAAAACCAAAAAAAACAAAACCAGGTAACTGTATGAGCAATGACTATGGCACTTTCTGCTGCTCTTGCAGTAGGAAATAGAGGCATTAGGAAGACCTAGGTTTACTTCTGGTTCTGCCATAAACTTCAGTTTATTACTGGGGAAAAGCTGTTTAAGCTTCAGTTTTCTCTGAAGAGAAAAGTGGGGAGTGAGAGAAAGATGACTCATCCCATCAGGTATTGGAATTCAATTCATTTTTTGCATCGATAAAGGATTGTGGGAATATTGGCTAATGCTGTGGGGTGCATTATTTTACCACTTCTTTTTTTTTTTTTACTGTGTTTGCCTCATGTGAACAGAATATTTTCTTCCTGTGGAGCTGAACAGAATAAAAAAGGTGAAGAGAAACTGTTCCTGCTTTGGTCCCTATTTGTGACCCTTTGCAGCATCCTTTGCTTCTGAAGCCAGGACACTCCTGGGCTCTTAAAAGGCAGTGGGATGCCTGTTTTTCTGTTGATGCACACATGTCTGCGGTGGAGGAACCAGGTGAGTTAATACACAGTTTGGGAATGGTAATACCACTGCTGTGGTATCACTTTTACCCCTTGACCATGTATTTTATACTGAGAAGGACACGTAATCTTGAGAAAACTGGGATGAAAAAGTGGAGCCCTTCCTCGCAGTCTCTTCTCTGCTCCCTTTATCTGAGATGACAATCAGTGCTTTGCAGTCTGCACATAATTAAGGTTACAAATGTTAAATTTTTAACTCTTTAGCTCTTAAGGTTTTGAGGCTGATAATGTCTCCATCTTAATGCTACCACTTTTTCTTTTTTCTCTTCCAGATGCAGTCCTAAAAGGGTAAAATCTCATTACAGCATTGAAGTGTTTCTTTTTGTAGACTTTAGAAAATCTAGAATTCTGTCAGGAGAAAAAAAAAGTAATAAAGTTAAATCTCCCAATATTAGGGAGAGAGAAGCAAATAAACACATTCCATGGAAAGGGTTGCATTTTCATTACATTTCACAGGTCTTGTCAAGGGCTGCAAATCTGGATACATGAAGTCAAGAGCACGGTGCTGATTTATGCGTCCTGAAAATCTGCTTGCTGGGTCGCTTTTGCCAGTGTCTTTCTATGTACAGTTGTAAGGGTCTGAGGTTGTAAGGATATCTAAAATGCACTACCAATCCCTCTAACAAGAACTTTGAAATATTTTTGGTGATGTAATTCACTGAACAGTCAGTTCTTGCCTCTGCCAGCCAGCTGGTGATTGCTACAGCATCTCTGGTTTTAAAATTTCAAAACAAAGTATGGGACAACCCTTGCCAATTCCCCTCAGCGGCAACTTTATTCTTATCCAAATTAGCTAATAAAGGTGCTTTGCTCCATTTCAAGGGCACATCATGATTATTGAGATTTGCTTCCTTCAGTCCTTCTTCATATAGTTTCCCCTTCCTTTAAAAACTGGAAATTTTCAAAACTGGAAGCCTTTAAGCTGGAAATCCTCTACAGATACAGATTTTTAGCAAAGAGAGCCAATTTTTGCTTCTGAGTGCTCAAGCAACCTGTGTAACCTCTTGCATTCACCATTGCAAGCTGTTTAGGAGGAGGGAGAACCCACAAAGACATGTTACAGAAAGAATGCTTATTATCAGTCTCCCCTTATTTCCTTCCACTTGCCAGTTTTCTTCTGGGCAGCTGGGCCTACATCTAAACTAAAGCCAAACATATCTAAGCTTAGCTGGGTTCTTTTCATAGTAAAAAGGCATTTTTCTGCAGGCAGGATGGGGTTGCTAGAGACATGGAGCATAGCCTGTTGATCCAAGCCAGCATTTGTGGATATTACTTTAGACTGATTATGGTTTCAGCAGAAACCCCTCTTAGGAAACCACACAGTGTGCAGGTAATTGGAAACAGAACCTGGCGCAAGCATCTTCTAAAGTTTAGCATTGGGCTTTGAATCTGTAAATAGAAAAGGCCTGTGGCTCTGCAGTTAAATGGTGGTTGCCCCTGTAAATTTCATGAAGGGAACAGAGACCTTATTGTTTTCTTTCTTTCCATATAGTGTTCTTTTTCTTTGTTTCTGTCTTAGATCTAAGAAAACTTCAGGATTGCTCCTTTAATTAAGGGTCAGTAGATAAAGATTTGTCTGCAGTGCATTGTTTGTGTTGACACACAAAGCTAAGCCTACAGGCTCTGTTTTTCCTCCATCTTTTTATTCTATTTGGAAAAGTAAGATACTTTCATATGACCTTTTTTTTTAAGTTATAATATCCCTTGTTTTAAAGGATGCCTTCCCTGCCTGGGAGTTTGTATCTAGGCAGTCTACATGAACAAGACACTTCTCTTTTTGTTGTATTCACTGCTGTTTTTGTGGGCAGAGCACCCATGGTAACAACTTACATAATTAATTTCACTTCGATGTCTGTTGTTAAGTAACTGGGATTTCAGTAATTTCCTTAGCCTCCGTGTCACTTCTCCATCTTACACTGTTCTTCTCTTTTCTGCTTCTACCCAACTCCTTCTACCACTCTTTTTGAAGAGCCAGTTGTGAGCAGTTGTAAGCAGCTACATTTTCAAGAGAAATTATTTCTAAAGTTTTATTTTGCAATATGTCACATGGACAGCTTCCTGCCTAAAGAAAGGTTCAGTTGATTCACCTTGCAAAATGTAGCTTTTCAAAATTGTCTGTGACTAAACTCCTACTCATTGAGCATCTCCTAGGTGACAGAGACTACATGTACTGTAAGAGATTTTAAAATAAAATATCCCATGGTTACAGTCACTGGTTGAATTAAGATGATGATAGCAGGGTTTGGTATCCAGCCCAGAGAGCTCCAAGAGATGCTGGGATTGTGCATACTGTGCTTGCTAACACAGCTCAAAGAGATCCATGTGAGACAGAATTTAAAGTGCTGGTGGCAGTATATTGTTAGGTTGTCCATCTGACCATTGCAGGTGTCAGTGGAACTGGATTTGAGACGTGAAAAAGGAGGGGAAAAATTCCTCAAAAATATCCCAGTATAAAGAAACAGGTTTTTTTTAGTCTTTTGATGAATGCTCCTCCAACTGTTAAAAAATTAAGTTATTTCAGAAGGAAATGACTTATTAGAGAAGGAAAAAGCCCACTATTGCCATACTGCTAGTAGGTGGCATATAAATCTTAATGAAGCAAGCAATAGTAAAGCAAAAGACAGCCAAGATGTGCATAAACATGTGAACTCGTGGGTTGGATGACAAATAATGAAGTGATACTGGCTGTGCAGAGGTGCTGAGACAGGCAGGGGGGATAATGATCTCTTGCAGTAGATGAGACCAGACTGGAGCATAAGCATGGAGGGAAGGTAAGAACTGTGCCCAGACAGAAGGTCTGCTCCTACACCCAGCCTTCAGTTTCCTTCACCAGCATTGCTAACTACTACTCTACTAATTCCTGTCATAAACAGAGCAGAGCCTCGAGAGTGACAGATGCAGGGTTTACAGACTGAGTGAGAGCTTTGCTCAGCTCCTGCTCAAATGCCTCCTCTGGGTCATGTATTTGGTTTGCTGTGACCTATTGTGCTTCCTTGAAATCAGCTGTTGCATCAGAAGAAAACACACCATTTATATGTTGTGGTTTCAGATCAGGATATGGAGGAAAGACCAAAGTGCTTACAAAAAGGTAAATGGTTTGGTTTCCATGATTTCGAAGATTTGAAAGATTTTGTATTTTGGATGCCTGTGCAAAACAGCATTGAGCGTTATCCGTTGCAGGCTTAATCTGAATTTAAAAACACCGATGGCATAACATACAGTCAGTTAGAAGTTGTATGTGAGGAGGGTGTCAAGTCTGACCAGTGTCTTCCACCAGTTTATCCAAAGTTCTTAAAACTAGAGTTGAAGCAGGTTGCCAGGTACTGCTGCTGCCACCAGGGAGATCTCTCCAGCAGCCTGTGGTGAACAGAGAGAGGGGCTGGGAGCTGTATTCTGGTGTTCTCCTGCTTCTGATTCCTCATGGCTTCATTTAACTGCCTAGAGTGGTGCTCCCATCAGCTCCCGTGGCATCAGCAGCAGGCAGGGAAAGCTAAGGACAGCAGGCAGGGGGGCGGAGTAGGCTGTAGCAGAGATGTTGGCTGGGGGTGCTTTTTCAGTTGCATGGTAAATGAGGGACTCATGGCCCTTCTTATACCTCTAAATTTTAATTACAGGGTGGTGGAAACCTCTGATGCCAAGTCTACTGTCCCTCCACACTGTTTCCACTCTCTGGGCTGCATGTGAAGTAGATCAACTTTCATAGTCATGCCAAGAGCACCCAGTTCTACAGGAGGCTGCAGTTCCCTGCTGTGTGAGAAAACCCTGCCACCCTGAACCCCTCCCAACCACCTTCGTCTCTCCCGGCTTTCTTCATGGCAAAGTCATAACCCTTCTTAAATACATGCTACATGGCGTTGTCCTTCTTAGGAGAATCCTAATGCTTCCTATCTGTATGGCTAGGTTTTAACTTGGCTGGACACTTGCTTTATGCTAGGTTCCTGGAATGCACTGATGATAACTTCCTCCTCCAAGTGACAGAGGAGCCAGTGAGGAGAGGTACTGTGCTGGACCTTGTTCTCGCCAAAAGGAAGGGGCTGGTGGAGAATGTGAAGCTCAAGGGCAGTCTTGGCTGCAGTGCCCATGAAATGGTGTCATTCAAGATTCTTAGGGCATTGGGAGGGCACAAAGCAATCTTGCTAGGTTGGTGATGAAAAGAAGACTAGGGAAAATGTGGGCCCTCTCTGGAAGGAAATGGGAGACCTGGTTACCTGGGACATGGAGAAGGATGAGGTACTCAATGAATGTTTTGCCTCAGTCTTCACTGGATAATGCAAAGGCAGAGACTGGAAGAATGAAGAATCACCCACCACAGGACAAGATAAGGTGTAAGACCACCTAAGGAACCTGAAGGTGTACAAGTCCATTGGACCTGATGAGATAAATATATGGGTTTTGAGGGAACTGGCAGATGAAGTGGATAAGCCACTATCTGTAATATTTGAGAAGTCATAGCTGTCTGGTGAAGTTCCCTCTGACTGGAAAAGAGGAAACATAACCTTCATTTTTAAAAAGAGAAAAAGGAAGACCTGGGGAACTACAGGCCAGTCAGTCTCATCCCTGTGCCCAGCAAGATCACAGCACAGATTCTCCTGGAGACAATGCTAAGGCACATTGAAAATAAGGAGGTGAATGTTGACAAACATGGCTTCACTAAGGGAAAATCATTTCTGACAAATTATGAAGAGCAACTGATGTCATCTACCTGGACTAGTGCAAAGCATTTGACACTGTTCTACACAACATTATTGTCTCTAAATTGGAGAAACATGGATTGGACAGACAGAAAACTTGATGGATAAGGAACTGGCTGGAGAGTTGCAGTCAGACTTGTGGTTAAGTGCTTGGTGTCTGAATGGACACCGGTGACAAGTGGTTTTCTTC
Organism: Ceryle rudis; assembly: GCA_033439905.1. Taxonomy (NCBI): domain Eukaryota; kingdom Metazoa; phylum Chordata; class Aves; order Coraciiformes; family Cerylidae; genus Ceryle; species Ceryle rudis. The sequence continues at coordinate 32,265 of JAAGNO010015362.1, forward strand.
AGGGGTTGGTGTTGGGACTGATGCTGTTTAAAGTCTTTGTTGATGACATAGACAGTGGGACTGAGTGCAACATCATCAAATTTGCCAATGACATGCACCATATGGTTGACAAGCTGGAAGGAAGGGATGCCATCCAGAGGGATCTTGACAGGATTGAGAGATTGACCTGGGTGAACCTCATGAAGTTCAACAAGGACAAGTGCAAGGTCTTGTGCCTGGATTGGGGCAATCCTGAGCACAAATCCAGGCTAAGCAATGATCAGACATGAAGAGAAGTACTTGAGGGTATTGGTGGATGAAAAACTGAATATGAGCTGCAATGTGCACTTGCAGCTCCTAAAGTGAAGTTCATCCTGGACCTGACAGCAGGTCAAGGGAGGTAATTCTCCCCCTTTATTCCACTCTCCTGAGATGACAACCGAAGTACTGCAGTCAGCTGTAGGGCCCCCAGTGTAAGAAGGACATGGATCTGTCGGAGTGAGTCCAGAGGAGGGACATGGAGATGATCAGAGGGGTGGAACACCTCTACTACAAGGACAGGCTGAGAGACCTGGGGTTGTTCAGCCTGGAGAAGAGAAGGTTCTGAGAAGACCTTACAGAAACCTTTCAGTACCTAAAGGGAGACTACAAGAAAGCTGGAGAGGGACTTTTTACAAGGACATTAAATGATAGGATGAGGGGGTAATAGTTTTAAATTGAAAGAGGGCAGATTTAGATTAAATGTTAGAAAGGTATTATTTACTGTGAGGGTGGTGAGACTGGGACTGGTTACCCAGAGATGCTGTGGATGCCTCCTCCCTGGAAGTGTTCAAGGCCGGGCTGGATGGGGCTTTGAGCAACCGGATCTAGTGGAAGGTGTCCCTTGCCCATGACAGGGGGGTTGGAACTACATGATCTTTAAGATCTCTTGCAACCTGAACCATTCTATGCTTATATGATTATATGATTTATATAGAGGCAACATGAACGTGGTGTGCTGGGTCCCTGAAACACTGTGGTCTTCATACATGAGACAGATGTTTGCAGCAATAGACTGGTGTAGATGGGAGTAAGTTAAACTAGCAGAAGGTTGTTGTGCTTGTGTAATCAATTCTGGTTAGGGGAAAAGACTCAGTGCTGTACTTCAGCAGACTTTTTTTTTTTTTCTTTTCTGTCAGGGTAAGCTGCATTTCATTTACAGAGGCTTTATGAAAGAGCTAAATAGGAAAGCCAGTATGAGCAAATCCTTATGATTTAAGTAGTCAAAATGCTGGGATATGCCATTACTCCAGATTATTTTTACAAGATCCTGAGGGAGTCACTAACAGCTGACAGGAGTGCATGTCCCTCTTTTTCCAATGACTACTCTCCAAACTAGACTATAGAGTTATTTCCCTGTAATGGTCCATCACATTTCATTACTTGATGACATGTATAGAAGTTTGCAGAGAAAAGATTGAGAAAGGCATCTAGAAAACCTTCTGGACTGCTGGTTGTATAAGAGGATGTGGTGATAAGAGTTCACATCTTCCTGGGTAGACAAAAGGGATGAAATCTGCATTTTGTTCAGATCCTGACACAAAAAGGAGATTCTGAGAGGTCTAGTTGAATAAGAGCTTGTACATGTGATAGGCCTAATTGGTGGCCTTAGATGGCATGTGGAGATAATATAAATGTGCAGCTGTATAACAGTGTTGTTTGGTTTTTTTTTTTTCAGTTGTGCCCAAGGGGGCATTCAGGTTCTCAGGGCACTTAGACTCAGTCTGAAATGTGGTGGAGATAGGTAGTTTGAGTGTGCCTGGACAAAAGGCTGATGAATTAGTTTCATAGAATCATAGAATCATGTAGATTGGAAAATACCCTTAAGACCATCACGATGATTGGTGTGCTTAGAGGTGTGGCAGAAATGGAGTTTGTCCCAAATCTGGTCTCTCTGGAACAGAAGTGCTCCAGATCACTGAGATTTACAGTGCAGATTCATCCCTTGTATTAGCTGCCTAAATTGACAAATTTAAACATAAGACAGCCTCTGTCCCTTTAAAATCCGTGGCAGTTGTGCTGCCATACTCTTTCTTAATAGTGTTGTCACCAAGACTTCTCCTAGTCCTTTACTTCAAGTTTAAAGCCACATTGTCCTGGCCTCTCCAGGCTGAAGGCAATCTCATCCTCTTTTATCACAACAGTGTGATGATTTTAAGAGATATAGGGCATGACAGATGGGACACAAGAAGGTGCTGGACACTGCAGTTCACTGCAGACAGGTTCAGACTCTAATCCCTGCTCTTAATGTTGTTCAGTTGTTTATGCAGCAGTTTTAATGCAAAATGCTTGAGGGCCCCAGTGTCAGGGGTGAAAACCAACATGGTTGGTTCTTGCTCAAATGTGGACAGTGATGTCTCTTGTCATCTCTCTGATCTCCTAAGTTTCCTGATTCCTCTCAGCAGAGAAGCCCAGTTGCCACTGTACTTCTGTCTTCCCTGACAAGTGAAGTCAAAATGCAGCAGTAACACAGTGAGGGGTGCAGGATTAGACCTATATTTGACATTGCCATGCTAGTTTTATTTTAATTCAGCTTTAATTTACTTTAATTACAGCTATAATTCGCCCCACCTTCTCCACTGACTACTGCAAGTTCCTCTGGCATCCCATACTGGTTCGGCAGTGTGGCAAATCAAGCTCATCATTGAAAACTTGGTGCCATGACTGAAGCAGCAGCTGTATGTATTATTTTCTTACACAGTTCTCAGGCCTCTCCTCTGCTGGGTCCTTTCACAGCAGTTTCTCTTGCTGTGCTGGGTTTGCAGTAGCGATACCACTAATCTCCCAGGCTGGGCTTCTTCATAGAGGATGCTTCCTCCTTGCTGACAGCTTGCCTGGGAGGAATTTTGTGCTGCACACCTTGGGGAAAAAAAAAAAAGGTAGAAAAAACCTAGAAGATATAAATATTTCCCTTCCTCCTTTGTCTGTGTGAAAAGTGACTGTGTGGGATTCTGCCTCTGCTGCCACACAATAAAGCCTTTCTCTCTGCCCATCCCCAGGCTGAGTTTCCTCACTGTTCCCACTGTTCTTCTCTCTGGATACCATTCAAGGGACAAATTGGGGTAACTAAATGTCCTCTGCTGTTCAAAGGGGTCATTGCAGCTTACATAAAATACACTGACTGTTTAAAATCATAACCAATTCATCAAAGTCATTATTCTGTGTAACATTTTTTTTTCTGCATTTAAATAGCTTTAAAAATCTTCAGAGACTATTGTATAGTACTGTACACATGCATTAGTTTTCTTGCTAAATATGTATAAAATATACCCCCAAACCTTCACTAGAGTAGCTGCTGCATTAGCAAAGTCTTGTGCTTACCTTAACTGTTTGTACTAACAGTGTTTTTGGTGAAATGCTCTACCCAGGTGAGTCAATGGAAAACATGGTATTTTTTACCATAGCAGGGTTGAATTTCACCAGTGGGGATTCAGTGGCATTATTTTGTGTGGAAACTAAGTATATGTCAGTGCAATATTGCTACCATGTTTGCCAATATGCACAGAAAGAAATACCTCAAGGAGAAAAATCTCATTTAATGACTGGTGGCGATATTAAAAAAGTATCTTCTCTGGAGGACTTTGCTATAACAGATTAGAAGTGGGTAAAATGCCTTGACTTTACCTTTCTTCTCTTTCAGACTGGCTTTGAAATCGTGTAGGAAATTGCAGGACAAATTTGGACAAGTTGACTGCAGTGATGTCAAGTGGAGGCAGCACAGAGGTGGTAAATAGTAAACATAGAAGAACTGGAAGGTGCACAAACAAGAGGATATAAAGTTCCTTAACCAGAGACTCTAGTATGTTCAAAACTGTAACAAGCAGTGTGAATATTTGGGTAGATGCAGATCTTGCTTATGCTACTCCAGGCTGTGACTACAATCATGCAGTTTTCAGGGAGACACCCCTGAGATTGCTTTTCCTCGTACATGGCACTCCAGGTGGGCAGCAGGTAACTCATATGCTCCATGACCTATCTGGTTTTGCAGGTGCCCAAAGTGAGCTCAGGCTGTTGACCAGCACATGCTATTCCTCTGAATGCCTTCAAATTTTGAGTCTTCTTCCCTGAGATCACCAGAACAAAGTTGTTCATCTCCTGGACATAATGAAAGGTTAGTTTTCTTCCATCCCATTTCCAGACTGTTTAGGCTACGTGATACTTGAAGTAAGCTTTATTTTTTTTTTTTTTAAACTTGCAATGCTATAAATCTATTTCATGTCAACTTCCTGGACAAGATCCTGGGCACCTTATATATGCCTGCTTTAACAATTTGGTCTGTCTCAAGTTTGTGTCTGTCTTGTAGTAACAAGCATGACTGTTTCCTCCTGCTTCCTTTTCAGATTTTACCTTCTGTGTCACCCACATGGAGGCTGCATCTGTCTTTTTTCCCATATGCCATGGCTAGCAATAAAAATGAACTTCATGACAGCAAGGAGGAATTTGCTCTCCAATACTTTTGTCACACAAAGTGTCACAGCATGCATCTTCTTCTGGGGATGGAGTCATGCAGTGAATAGATACTGCAAAAAGTAAGGGGTCTAAAGTGAGGCATGAAAACTATGGACTAAAAAGTGGAATAAAACCCAGGGCATTTCCCTCAGAGCTTAAGCTAATGTCATGAACGGCATAAAATGCTGCTCTTATGAGAAATTAAATGTGAAATAGAGGTAGGAAGCAGCTAGACAAGTTGCAGAATCCCACCAAGTCCCTCAGGGTGATATTGGAAAGCAAAGGATATTGGACAACAGACAGTGTGATTCTGTTATGTAACAAAGAGAAATTTGCCACTTAAGAAAACTCCTGAACAGCAGCATTATTTGTAAAATGGGTATTAATTACACTCCTCTTCTTGAAAGGGTGAGACCAGCTGAAATACTGCACCTACTTTCAAGTGTTGTCCTTGACTGGAAGTGTGGACTCACTGGTGAGAATTCAGAGGGCAGCAAAGGCAACATGAATTTTAGGAAGCTAAGGAAGTTTCAAAACACTAGCTATAATTAATCTAGAAACTGGAACTCTGAGTGGGGAATATGAGAAGTCTTTCATTATGTAAAAGGGCACTACTGAAGATAATGATTAGTTGTTTGCTTTGTTCATTTAGGAAGTGCAGGAAGAAATCTGATTAAATATTGCTTACTCTACAGTTAAAAAGAATCTGGCTGGATGCTATGAAAAGTTTAAGGTAGTAATATTCTTATTAATCTACATAAGGAAGCAAAACATTCTCATTTCTTTAATAGTTTATTAATAAAAATCTCAGTGCCACTGAAATGTGCTTTAGACACTCTTTCTCCGTATTTTGTACTTGGAAGTGTCTTCAGGTCAGGCAGGACTTCTGAGTAATTTCTGGATAAATTGAACAAAGATGCCATGTTTCTAACAATATATACTTCTATTTATCTTGAGAGCACTGTCGGAGAACTTATGGTCTCATCCATTCACATTTAATTATACTGAGCTTTGGAGAGAGCTAAGCATGCTAAAGTCTAATAAAGCAAAGGACAGTCATAGAGTCATAGAATGGTACAGGTTGGAAGGGTTCTCTGGAGATCATCAAGTTCAACTGCCCTGCCAGAGCAGGATCACCCAGGATAGACCACACAGGAACAGATCCAGACAGGTCTTGAAAGTCTCCAGAGAAGAAGACTCCGCAACCTCTCTGGGCAGCCTGTGACAGTGCCCTGTCACCCTCACAGAAGGACATTTATCCTCACGTTGAAATGGAACTACCTGTGTTCTAGTTTGTGATCATTGCCCCTCATCCTATCCCAGGATTCCACTGAAAAGAGACTGGCCCCTTCTACTTGACACAAACCTTTCAGATATTTGTAAACAAATAATAAGATCCCCTGTCAGTTTTCTCTAGCCTAAACAGCGCCAGGTCTCTCAGCCTTTCCTCATAAGAGAGATGTTCCAGTGTCTCCTTCATCTTCATAGCTCTCCATTGGACTCTCTCTAGTATTTCTCTGTCCTTCTTGGGGACACAAGAACTAGACACCTCCCACTACCTGTTGGACACATTCTTCTTTATACATCGCAGCTCTAGAATGAGCTGCTCCATCACCTTTCCAGGGCTGGAGGTGAGGCTGACTGGTCTGTAATTACCAAAGTCTTCCTTCTTGCTCTTTTTGAAGACTGGAGTGACAGTGGCTTTCCTCCGGTCCTCAGGCACCCCTCCTGTTGTCCATGCTCTTTCAAAAATGATGGAGAGTGGTAGAGGAACAACATCAGCCAGCTCCCTCAGCACTCATGGTGCAGCCTATCAGGGCCCATGGATCTATGTGTGTTCAGTTTACCCAAATGATTTCTAACCCAATCCAGTGGAGAGTCTTCCTCCCTCCAGGCTTTCTCTCTTACTTCCAGGGTCAGGGATTCCTGAGGGCTGGTCTTAGCAGTGAAGACTGCAGCAAAGAAGGCATTCAGTAACTCCACCTTCTCTGCATCCTCTATCACCAGGGCTCCCACATCATTTAGCAGTGGGGCCACATTTTCCCTAGTCTTTCTTTTGCCATTGCAGTATTTGAAGAAGCCCTTCTTGTTCTCTTTTACTTCCTTTGCCAGAGTTAATTCCAAAAGGGCCTTGGACTTCCTTGTTGCATCCCTAAAAACCCTAACAACATTCCTATAATTCTCACAAGAGACCAGTCCCTTTTCCCATATGCTGTGAACTTCATTTTTCCACTTAGTTTCTTCCAGCAGCTCCTTGCTCATCCATGCTGGTCTCCAGCCTCCTCTACTTGATTTTTTTACACAAAGGAATGCATCTATCTTGAGCTTGGAGAGACTGATGTTTGAATATCAAACAGCTCTCTTGGTCCCCCCTACCTTCTAGAGTCTTAGCCCAAGGCATTCCTCCAAGCAGGTCTTTGAAGAGGACAAATTAACCCTCCTGAAGTCCAGGGTTGCAATCCTACATATTGCCTTGCTTCTTCCTGATATGATACTAAACTCTACCATGTCATGACCACTACTGCCAAAGCTACACCCAACCTTCATGTTCCCAACCAGACCTTCTTTGTTTGTTAATACAAGGTCCAGCAGCACACCTCTCCTCATTGGCTCTTTTACCACCTGCATCAGAAAGTTATCATTAATCCACTGCAAGAGCCTTCTAGACTGAGTATGCCTCACTGTGTGGCCTTTCCAACAAATATCAAGGTGACTGAAGTCACCCATGAGCACCAGAGAATGTGATCCTGAGGTTACTTCCAGCTGCCTGTAGAAGCAGGCAGAGATTTGTCAAAATCTCTTCCTGGTGTGGTGTTCTGTAGTAGACACCTACAGTAGTTTTGCCTAAACTAAAGTAACTTGTAAAATCAAATACCCTCAAAAAGGATAACATAAACATGGAGAATGATTGACTGATTAAATGATTAATGAGAAGAATGTCTGAAGATACTGTGGGCAGAAGGAACAGTTGCTGGCATGTGATAAAGCGACCTCAGCAAAGTGATGCATGCAGATGACAAAGGAATATCTTTCTGACAGAGAGCTGTAAAAGAGCCATGTGAAAGTGTGAGAGTGGGCAGATTAAAGCAGTGGCAGATGAAGTGTAGGAGAGAGCAAATAAAAGCTCAATCATACATGAGGATGAAGTAATAGATGTCCTTCTCCCTTCCTTAAATTACTGTATGGGAGGTGAGTCTGGTTAGAAGAACTCTAAAGACAAAATATTCTTCAGTCTGGACCTGCCCTGCACAGCTCTTGAGTAAGACTTTGTGTCATCAGGCACTGGCTCTCCCCATGCCTGCCTGTTCAGAAACACTTTCCTATTTTGATCACTGCAAATGCTCAGTAGTGTCTGAAGCTCATGTTCCTTCTTCTGTGCCAGCCTGTGTGGACATAGAAAAGTTCTGTCTGTTTTGGTTTCTTTGCTCAAGCCGAATCCTGAATTCGCATGCTAATGATTCCTTCATTTTAATTTTGTCAATTCTCTTATGTTGTTCTCCACTGCTCCAATTACAGATGTCCAAGATTGCTGGTGACCTTGCCTTTAGTATACACAAGCTGGTTCACCTCCATTCTACTCCTGTGGTGCATATCTCTCACCCTGACCTCACCCAAATGCCAATATTGCGTAGTGGTTTTTCATTTTCAGACAGTGCTCCATCTTTAAATCTAGCAGGTTCTGGGCTCACCAGCTATATATATGTTCTGATAAAATGATCAGGGTTATGGCTGGGATGTCTGATCCCCAGAACTACTGGCATGACCATTTCTGTACTATAAAGCTATCTTAGCTAGTGAAACAGGAGGACCACAGCCAGAACTCCATTGGAAACCATGCCTTGCTCAGGCTGAATCCTGCCTGTACTCAGGAATTATTTGGGAATGTACCATGTGTCCTAGTCCAAAAGGGTGCCAAGGACTAGTACTGATGACTAAATTACCTTGCTGGGGAATCTCCTGCTAGGTTAATGAGTAGCCAATGTGTTCTGCCTTCGGAAGTTGCTCTTGGTGAAGGCTGATGCTTCAGGGTCTGATCCAGGCAGACATAAACAGGGTAACAACCCAGGGAACCTCAGCTTGGCTGTTGCCCATTTTGGCATGAGCAAGTCTAGGTTGTCTTCATCTAGCACAGCTGGTGCCCTTCACACTTGCTGCTCTTCAGAGCTGATATGAAAAAATAATTTTCCTGCAAGCTTGTAAACATCAGAAGCCTAATTTTTCATAAGAACAGAAACAGACCACAGAGTTAACAGAATTTTGTGTGGGACAATTTGTGGCATTCTCTAACCACAATGTGACTAACTTTTCCTGGAATAATTAACTTCAAAGATCAAAGTTTGTTTCTCTCACCTACATGAGATTCGCCATGTTAATAAACTCCCACCCTGCATTCTCCAAACTTTCAAACAAAGTTTTGAAGCTTTTGCTTTTACATTTAAGTTAAAACCTGAAATTTTATCACTTCAGCAGTGGGAGGCTCCCAGGAAAAAAATTAAATGGTAAAGTTGCCTTACAAGTCTGATGAATCTTAGAGAAAAACTCATGTTTTTACTTGGAAGACTCCTGCATGTGTTGCTAAACACAAAGCTAAGAAAATAGACCTCCTCTGAAAAGTAAATGCAGGGGCTATTTTGCCCACCTCTAAAGACCTCTGCAAATTTGACTTACCTTATGAGGACAAATTTTAGACATTTACTTCAGAATGGGATGAATTACATTTGTGAAGTGGCTTTGTCCACTGACAGTAAAGATAGCCCAT